>WIPJ01008073.1:0-25619 GCA_018155075.1 Cassiopea andromeda | reverse complement strand
TAAAAATATGTACACATTAAAGTATAACAAGAGATTTGCATCATAGAGATTTGCAAATTCCCAAAGTTAGGTTAGAGTATGCAAAAAGAAGTTTTTACTGCTCGGGTGTCAAAAATTGAAATGATATTCTTGGCAACATCCGAATCATTCTCTCGTTTCAAAACGAGATTTAGAACTTACGTTCAGAACTTGTAAGGCCCAAAGGTGACCCCTTGGTAGAGCAGCAATTATATTCTATTTACTTTCCTTTTTTAGTTATTGTAACTACATAACCTTTTTTCAATCTTCCTAAAGGCAGTAGGTGTTAAAATATTAATCGAAATGAAATGAAAATGACATAGCATTGCTATAGAGAAAATGGGGTGCGCGCAAAGTCAAAAGAAGTCAAAGTCTTTTCCCAATGGCGCATAGGGCGGCGCCTATCTCCGTTTCTATAGCCCTAGGCCACGAGTTAGCGAATGCAGTGAAGGCTACAGCGGGGGGCTGGTCCACTGGTAGCTCCGCGAATTTAACTATCCCACTCCATTCTCATATGTCGAGCGCCAGACGAGAAGGCAGTGAGTACCATTTTTAAAGTCTTTGGTATGATTCGGTCGGGGCTCGAACCCACGACCTACCTGTTGTGAGGCAGATGCTCTACCACTGGGCCATCACTGTGCGCAAAGTGCAATGGGTTAATTGATGAGAGGACTATATTTTTCAAAATCTTTTATGAGTATCCCAGGGACTTTTGGCGACTATTGTAGGTCAGGGGTGGCGCAAGGGAAAGTCAGGGGCTTTAGTCCCCCCTCCGAACATGCTAGCCCACTGTCGGAAGGTGAAAAATGATTTTTTCAGAGATTTTTGCCATTTATAGCACCCTTGCAACCATATTTTAGTCCCATCGTTGAAAGAGTCAGCCCCCGTCGCAAAATTTCAGGTGCCACCCTTGTTGTAGGTGCAGTTTATATTCAGGGGCGGGATGTAATCGAATAAATACAGTATGTGGTGGGCACGACAAAAAGCTGTCTATTTAAGCTATCTTTTCAAATTTCCATTAGTTCATTGTGTTGTACACAGTACCTTCCTCTTAGCAAAGATGCCATCTCCATGGATCTGTGTGCTGTTATGCTTAGCAATAGTTGTTGGTTGTGGAGGAGATGAAAGGAGAATTAGCGACATACACAAAGTGAAGGAAGAGATGAAGAAAAGTGGCAACGATGATGGTGAAGATGGAGGAAGTACAAGTTCGCATGAGGAGGAAGAATGGCACAATTACGAGGGTATAAGGACAAAAGGAGAAAATTATACTTCTACGATTGATAGGGAACACGAAAACGAGGATCGAGAACAAGACACTATTGGAAAAAGCGGGACGGAATGGAGGCTGGAGGAGAAGAGAAATGAGGAAGTCAATACAGGGACTGGAAATCCTTTTGAGACGAAATATGTACCCAAACAAAGCACAAATGAAAGGAAGCAAGTTGAAAGAACAAGGGGAAATGTTGCTAGGCAACAGAAGAGAGGTGAAAGCCTAGAGCAACAGAGACAAAATATGATCATTGAGAAGGAGGAGATGAAAAAGCGGAAAGCTGTAAAAGGAAGAAGAGTTGGTAGAAAGAAAAAAACAAAAAGAGAAGGAACAGAAAGACAAAGGAACAATAGAGGTCGAAAGATGAGAAGGTCTTTCGAAAGAGGTGGCCAATATCAACGCTATAGAAACTACAAGATTGAACAGAGGAGAAAAGTGGAAAGCAAGATAGGAAGAAGAAGAGGAGGAAGAAGATTGAAAGGCCAAAGGAAGAGAAACTGGAAAGGAAATGGGAAAAGGCATTATAATAAATATGGATACGAAAATGAAAGAAACAAAGGCTATAGAGGAAATACGAAACATAGAGGCTCTAAAAAACTTCCAGTTTACAAAAACGTAGAGTATGGAAGAAGAGGATGGAAGAGTCAGGGAAAAGAAAAGAAAAAAAGAAAAGGTAGGAATTATGGCAAATACGTCAGAAAACACGTAAAAAAAGTAAGATTTCGCAGCAGAAACAGTTTCAGAAGAAAACGAAAAGGTAGAATTTTCAACAGGAAAGGAAAGAAAGGCAAATCGTGGTGTTCATTGAGCAGGTATAACATGTCTACAAACTATATTAAGCAGCTTATGCACGCTTTTGCGCATAATCGGGTGAGGTACATGCAAAACTCACAAAAGTGCAGAGGGCCTGAATTGTACATGAAGAGGTTCGGAGCTGTAGGAGGATACAGGAAATGGCTTCGTTGTTGGCAAATGCTATGGAGGAAATTAGCTATTAAAACTGCAAGATATCCAGGAAAAAAAAAGCCGGCAAAATGTGAGTAGATGAGAGGAAAACTCTTTCATGAATTTAATTATATACTTCAATAATAAAGTATGCTATGTTTTTAGTAAACATTGGCCGACAATAACCAAGGAATACAACCGTATGAGGTGGGGGCAGGGGGCTGCAGCCCCCTCCAGGTTGGACAGAAATCAGTTTCACTCGGGCAAATTTTTTGACAGAACAATAGGGAATTCGGGCAACTTTTCTGCTTGCTCTCCAGCTGCATTTGATATTTCGGGCAGAAAATTTACAAACCCCCTAAATTTGACGTCCTCCTACGCCCAAGCAAAGCAACATTAAAAAGGAAGCCCGAAAACACTGGGTTGCTGCAAGAAAATTTTTGGGGTTGTCTGAAGCATGTAACTGGAGAAAAAGTTCTGGGGGACAAAACCAGTCTGTATAACCACTGTGAAGGAGCAAAAGCCTTATTTCGCTATATAAATCTCCAGGTCAATAATTATGTTGGGGGAACAAAACCATGCACAATTTATTACTTTTGGACGGCATTGCCCCTGTGCCTTCCTGCAAGTACCTGTCTGGGGTATCTGATTCTCAAGTAAAGAAATACATAAAGTCAAGATTAAATTACAAAGTCTAAAGCAATATTCAAAAAGTGTACAATATAAGCAGATATTAAAAGAAAACAAATCAAAAAAAGGAAGAGCAATATATGCAGATATTAAACGATCTAAGGGATGCCTCAGGTTGGGATTGAAAAATGTTTATTTGGGTAATTATTTTTGTCACCCAACCTTGTGGACTATAAAAATAATAGTCACCCAACCAATATAGAGCTATTAAAGGTATGCTACCCAACTTTCATAGGCAAATAATGACATAATCAACCTTAAAGCTGCCTAAAAATCATTTACCCAACCTATTTCTCTTCAGTCCCAGCCTGAGGTATAAGTAATGAGCGATCCCTAATCTCCATCAAAGTTAGAGATCAATGTATAAAATGACTTTTTAAAGGACATGAATTCAGTAGCTCGATTGGATGGGGTTTGATAGGCTGTTTCAAAGTCTGGCATCTGTATATGAAAAACTTTTTTTTGACCGAGGCTTGAAATTGGGAATGGTTTGCACTTTTCAATTGGTCAATAATCCCCCACTACGCATGCACCAGCCCAAGCCGCCTCGGCCGAATAGGTGCATTCGTGTAAGTGGATACCGGCCTTAAGACGTTAGCATACAACTAAGAGCCGGAGTCATCATCATTCATCATCATAATACTCCTTTAATTACATAAATAAATATATTTACATAAAAAGCAAAATAAACAAAAAAACATACTTTAAACTGATCTGCCAGTTGGTTATGTTAGGGGTTATCCCATTTCTGCATTGGTTTCAGTCATTGGCCCAAGAGATGGGTTTTAATTCTGTGCTTGAAAGGTGAGTAGTTTCCAAATTTCTAATGGCGCTTAGGACTGCCTTGGATTGGGTCATGGGATCTTGTGGTAGTGGAGAAAGCCATTGTCGTATCATAGGGTTCATACTGAACCTGGAAAACCTGGAAAATAGGCCATTTTTACGAAAAGTCTGGGAAAACCTGGAATAGCCAGGGAATTTTCTATAACTTTTATCCAAGTCAGGGAAAAGTCTGGGAAAACAAATTATTTGGTTGACATATCATTTTCATTAACTATTGGCATGGTTGTTCGCGAAGTCGTTGCTCTAATTGTTGTCAGTAGATGTGAATGTTATCATTTTGCATTGTGAAATAACAAGCATAATGTGCATTACCTATCTATTAGGCTCCATTTTCTTTATTTCTTTTTATATAAATAGTCTGTTGGTACTACAGAACTTTACCACAGCACAAAAAAGCGGCAACATTCTTTTCACATACTAAAAACTTTTTTTCGTCCGACACTCATCAGAGTATGAAAGCATCGGATAGTGACCTAAAGGTTAACCGAAATATATATCCAGATGCGGTTATATGCGATAGGATGCGTCTAATTGGTCCCAAGTGTGACCAATTAGGACCTATTAACCATTGCAAATATGTGAAATGGGGGTCAGGGAAAAAGTGGGTGTTTTTGACTCTAAGTCAGGAAAAAGTCTGGGAATAGTAAGAGAATTTTGATTCACGTATTGGGTATGAACCCTGGCATCATGAACATACATGAAAATTCGCATAAAATTTCCTTTAATACACGTATATTTATAAGAAAGTTCTTCTTCGGTCGAGTACTGAAATTTTCTTAACTTTTTCACACTTCCAGTATCAAAACTTTCTTAAGACTTTCTTAGCAAAAATTTCTGAATTCCAATGTCTTTCTCATGCACACTAATGGAAAATGAAAAGCTCCACGTACAATTGAAATGATAATAAATCTGAGTAAATAACTGAAGTTAAACTGTTAGAGGGTAGCCAACATCACGCACATGACATTCTGTACACAGATAAATCGAATTTTAGATACATAGACACTAAAACACTTTCTTAAGTCTCAAAAATCCAGTACTGAACTTTCTTAACTATTTGCGCAGCTGAGTACTACTTTGCTATAAACAAGCGTGTACTTTCACTCCAGGGAATTTTCTAACGTACAGTTCCACACAAAATGTGCAGTTCTAACGAATTTTGCAGTTCTAATGAAAAAACTGCGCAATTCAAAAGGTTATTATTTAGTGGCCCAAGGGTGTAAGAAAGTATATAGCAGTAAAAATGGTAGATATAGGTATGAAGTTATAGGTGAAACATAACCAGAAATGGAATTGTTAGAGGTAGTAAAATTTATCTCCCCTTTTCCCTAAAAGCAGGGAGTTCAACCTATCTGTCACCAGAATTTAATTCTTCATCACAGCATCGCTCGATTTTATGAGCAGTTACAAATTTTTCTGAAAAAAAACCTGTTTGACTCCTTGTTTTGCAGGTGGGAAGCAACAGTACAAACCATCACAAGAATTCTGCTGTAGAGGAAATCTATACAAAAAACGAAAGGGCTTCAAGTGCTGTGGGTAAGTGATATTTCACTGCAATACCTAGACTCTGAAAGTAATATATTAGCTGTTCGATATCAGACTAAAAGAACGACTCTGCCTGTAAACTGATCAGAAGTGCTAAAGGCAAACACTTCGGCAATTATTGGGGGGCGAACCCAATTTAAGGGTTTTCAATTATTGTTACCTGTGAACTTTGTCCCAAGTCTTCGAATCTAAAACCATTGGAAGGGGGAAGTGTTTCATATATCATAATAAACTTTCTTTACACGAAAAGCCCTTATTGCAAATTAATATCAAAAATCAACGCATAATACTAGTCTAATAAAAATATTAAAAAAAAAGAATTTATAATTAAACTAAGGCTGTTATTCCAGGGGGTCGGGTTTGATTTATTTTCAGCTCATCAAATACAATTTCAAAGTTGCAAAGTGTGGGAAGTTCCCTAATGCTTGAGGGGTTTTCATGGCAGGCTTTAAGAGCTGAATATGAAAATCCTTTCTTGGCATACTTAAGATTATACTTAGGAATCTGGATATTTCTGCACAATCGTGTGTTCTATCTAGAGTAGTGGGACCTAGGTGGCATACCTAATTTTAGTGTGCAGTGATAACCAATTTGTGCAGTGATAAACTCAAAACGTGCAGTGATAAATTATGAAATGTGCAGTGATAAGAAGGGTGCTTAGCCATTTTGGTCATACTTGGAAAAGAGTCCTAACTTTCTTTGTACGTACATATTGCAAAGTTTAACTGCTTTTCCAACATCTCCTTTGGAAAATGCCCCATAACCATGACAAAAAATATTCAAAAATCTTAGAATACCCTGTAGACCTAAATTTCTTGAAAACAATGTTACCAGATCACGGGATGTACTGTGAAATGCAACTGCTCAGTTTACCTGACTTTTCTTTTACGGTATCCCTGTTTTTTGGTAATTTTAACTTTATTTTTTAAACTACTGGAAAAATATCTCAAAACAATCCATAAAACGAGCTGGCACATATATACCAGGCCCCCTATTGGTGTTACCCCCTCAGAATGCTTCATTTCTTGTAAAATGTGCAGTGATAAAATTTCCTTAAAATTAGGTATGCTAGTTGGATCTCATTCCATACATTTTCTGGACATAACGTATTAAAGATCTTATAAACCATTACAGCACGATCAAATGCAACCAGTTGCTCAACTGCTAGGAAATCGGGTGTCAAGTCGTCGTTAATCTTCGACGTATGAATCATAGAAACAGCTTTGTCTTGGAGGCGTTGAAGAGATGCTATTTGTGAGTCCCTCGCTCCCTTCATAATTGTCAGTGATTAAGAAGCACATTCGATAAGAAACTTTTAAGAGATTCTGAATTCATTTTGCTAGCGTAGTCCTAGGTCCCTGTAAATACTTCAGCAGACGATCCTTTCTTAGTTTTCACATATGCATCAAATCAAGGAGCGTGATTTCCAAACTCTTTTTTTTCTACAGGAAATACCTATACAACATAACGTCACAGTTTTGTTGGAACAATACTATATTCAATTCCTCAACTCATTCCCTATGCAACTCAGTCGTCTACAATCAAGTGGAACAATTCTGCTACAACGGAAGTATTTATGACAAAAATGGTCGGTATGGAATATGTTGTAAAGCCCTATACGATCGCGTGTCACAATTCTGCTACAAGTGCAAAATATATCTAAAATGTTGCTACAGCAGATGTGGAAAAGAGATTTACTACGTGAAGCATAAATTCTGCTACCACAACTGCCTGTTTGATAGAAAATTGTACGATGTCTGCGGTAGTAGAGTTATTAGCCGCTCGAAATACACATGTGTGGACAATGTCATTCAAGCTAGACACCATGAGGAATCGAAGAATGTTGCCTCAAGAAAACGAGATTTCCAAGGAAATGGTGAATATGCAGAAGGAAAGAAGATTAAAATGGTTGTAAAAAGAAGCATAAGTTTTGCGTGTCAGGAGATGATATACAATTAACGAAACAAAGAACATTTGTAGAGACATATGCCCACTGCTACGCTAAGCCTTTCATTATCTATAAAAAATTAAAAATTTTAAGGTATATTTTACAAATATACTCAAAATCAAAATAAAAATACTCGTGCATTAACACAAAAAATGTCTACAACGCTTATTTCTGTGATATATGAACTGGCTGTTACAGATTGACCATTTTTTTTTTCATTAAGTAATGTCGGGGAAAAGCCATAGGGCCTATAACAAAGCCCAGACAAAGGAAAAACTGAGAAAATGGGGAAGTTTAAGTAGAGAGGGAGATAAGATCAAGTTTGTTGATGGTAGATTAAAAAGATGACAAATTGTAGGATTCAGGGACAGTAGTGGGTGGCAATGAGTTCTACAGTTGAGAAGTTCTAGGAATGAAAGATGAGCCATCCAACAATTTATTTCACGGGATAACATTAACACTGCATCTTTCTTAATCGTTTGGCTCTTCAATTTAGGACTAGGAGAGGGCAAAGGTCTCAGATGACATAGGTCAAAAGTCACAAATTCTTTAATGTCATTAATCATAAGTGAATTAACTTTCACACCAAGAAACTTTAAAGTAGCCCCAAAAAGCGGAAACATTTCTGTTAAAGTTCTAACGTCATATGTGTAGAGGACTGGGTCACAAAGAAGCAATAAAACTAATTTATTGTTCAAACCTAATACTTTATGTATTAGTAATTCTACCTAAAACAGGGATCCAATGACCTCTTATACACATACAGTTAAGATGTAGTTGACCCCCGGCCTGTGATTGGTTAAGAACCAGACTAGCCTTGCATTGACTTCGCAGAACGTTTTTCTATCATTGGCAAAAGACAACATAACTTTACAGTTCGCTATGCTGCTCTTAGCTGAAACGGACATAAAATTATCTGGTGTTGGCGTGGTAAACATCTGTAATATCTGTGCCGTAATACACGTTTTTTATAAGAAACTAACTCTCTGGCTTCAGCCTGGATGTTTCTTAATATTTCGCCAAATCCAGCCTAAAACTTTTCTTAAATTTAAAGACTTCCAATGACAATAACAGCCCAGATTAGGCAATTGTGATTCAAGAAAAAGGATGTCCAGGTTTTGTGAGGCAGGTAATCGATGTTCATTCTATGTTTTTGCTAGTCTGATCAAAAGTTTGCTAGCAAAATCAGCTTCTGCAATTTATCATTTGAAACTCAGCCTGTCTATGTTTCTTAAATGTTTCTTAATTTTTCTCTAACTTTAGCCTCATGTTTCTTATGGAAATCTTTCTTATAAAGAAAAACGTGTAATGATCTGAGTGCTAGAACTGATGCTATGGTTCACAGCGAGCTTGCTTAAATGTGTTGAATGTGAACTTGTGTCCCGAAAATTCCAGGAAACTGTATCAGTCAAAGTGCAAAATGACGACATATCCACCTATCAACATAGCTTTACCTCAAGGTAGCTTTTCTTTGCAGCAAAAAGAGTACGCAAAGACACAGGCTAAGAAGCTTCTGTTAGTACTAGCCAATCACAGGCTGGAGATATTACGGTATTTAACTGTATATGCTAATGACTTGAGGTAAACAGCAATGGATTCTCATCAGCAAAAACTTCCTCTAAATCTCAGTAAACTGATGGAAACATCTTAGTTGATATTAGGAACACCATACATGCAAAAAACGCATATTCTTCTGTTCACTACTAAAATTGGACTTATCACCTAACCTCAAAATGCATATTTCATCGAGCTCCTTACATTAAAATGATTATTTTGAACACAAGTTGAATACCAAACTGTCCTCTAAGATGTAAATACTCACAAAATGATGCATTATCCCGCTAATGAACCGCTTCAATACCAGCAGGGTGATTAAGAAGCATCCTTAGTAGCTATTCTGCAGACTATGGCATCAGACAAAGCACCAATCTTGAGCTCTTCCTCTGTTACCTTGTAAAGCTGAAAAAGAGATGGTAGTAGTATACATAACAGAATTTCAGGAAACTACCGGCGTATCTGCCATAAGAGGCTTCAACTTTCTATAGGGGCTTTTATAGCCATTCCTTGTCGTCTATTGGTAGGCCATGATTTTAAACTTATTGCATATATCTAATGAACTTCTACTGGCTTATTCCTTGCTTACAAATCATCCAGAATGACTCCAAAAAGTGCTTCATTTAAAATAATTCTAAAATTAGATTCACTTTGTGGAAAGTGAATAATTTTGCAATAAATTAAACAAAGGAAATCTAAGCAGAGAACAGATCAGTTAAAATCACATTGCTTTGCCAACAAATATTCATGCTTCCATGAAAATGGTGAGTAACAGTGGCACATCCAAGGGGTCCACACTTTCAGTCTTCAAATATATGGTACTTCACATCTGGTCAGACATATTACAAAATAAACAGTGGCAATCAAAAATTGCATTTCCCAGCATTTACAAGAGCTTGAAGCAGCAGGGGTTTTTCAAAAAACTCAGAGGATTTGCTGAGGGCTGAATTTGCCGAGTATTTTAGGAGAAAAAAGTGTATTTGACAAATACTTGGTAATGTTTGCTAATTACATGTGCTTTCATAAGAGAAAGTGCACAAGAAGATTGAGGCTCAAGGAGAGAATTATTTCATAATTAAAATGTTGTGTATTTATCCTTTGGTCGACTACTTTTGCCAATAATTTTCCGACTTCATGGTACCTGGGGAGAACTTTGCCCCCCCTTTTGATAGCTTCTACTGGCTTAAAGGGTGTGGTGTGGTCCAAAATAGTTCTGGGGATTCCTCCTTCAGACTCACCACTTCTAAAATTCTGGATATGCCCTCTTGTTAGTGAATGAACAAGCACAGAAGCACAAGCTCAAAATAGCAGGGCCTAAACGAAGCATGTGACAGAATGGTATGTATGTGGACTGAAGATGGATCAAAAGGACCAAATCTAGCAAATAGGTGTATTCTGTTCTACAAAACAAGGCATAACAAATACAATGTTGTTCTGAGGTGCATTTATGGAAAACACAGGTAAAGGTTAAAATTTAGATAGAAGATGTCTAGAACAACTAGGTGTGAAGCTATGGGAGTGCAGGGGGATGCCACACACTCCAATATTTTGCTTGTTAGCACATTTTCCAAAAATCAGTAGTGCTTGTCAATGTTGTTTGCTGACAAAACTCAAGGAAAGTCCTATTTGTCTGCAAATTGGGCTCAAACAAACTCTGTTTCTTGGTGAATTGGGGTTGTACACCCACCAACAATTTTCTTTAGCTTCCCTCCTAAGAACAACACTATGACTTATATAGGAAGATAACTTTAATTAGTAGCATGGGTTTTGCTGTGCCAACTATTAGGTCCAAAATCAACACTCAGCTTTGAAAAATGGGAGTTTTATTGATCATCACATGCAAGTCCACAAACATGTGTGAGCATACATAAGTACCACACATCAACACATGTACTGGAACAACAAAGTGAGAAAGTGATGAAAAATTTGGTTGTGGTTCTGTGACCTTCCATATTGTCTATTAGAATATTTCATGAGTTGCTAAAATACTAAAGTCATACTTTCAGGGCCTGAGTCATTCTAGGGTGATTTAGAAAATAGCAAGAAATAAATCACACACCTGAAGGATTTATGCTTGTGGAGAAACACACACCACAACACACAGAAATGTTTCTTTATGAGAGGCCTTAAAAACCATAAAAACCATGGGTTGAAATACTACTGTCTGCAAGGAATGAAAAAACATGCAAAAAGAAAACAATTATTGAGATTAATAAATGGGATGGTCTGTTATGGTGATCCACTTACTTGTTTCAAAGTATTGACATCAGTGAAACTTTGGAGCTCTTCCATCTGACATTGAGTGCCATCTACTTCATTGACATAGCTTTCTACCTGTAAGCATGATTTTACAAACAAATGAACCCAAAAGAGGCACCAGAAGAGCTTTCAAATGTAAGACATGAAGTCTTGTTGGGTAAATGCAACTAACAACAATGAACACTTTTCAAAGCAAAACTGATATTTATTGCATTAAGATAAAAGAATAGAACCATATCTTTTTAAATCTTGACAGTTCTTTACTAAAATATACTGATAAATGCTAACATATATCAATTATTGAGTAACAATTTCAAGTCATCCAAACACCACTGTCAAGCCAAATATCACACATTGTTGACATGTACACTTGGTGTGCAAATGTATTACACTTTCTGCTGATTCTGAAAATGTTAAATACAGCAACACTTGGTTATTGTATGAATATTTCCTACTTCTTCCATCATGACTCATCATGTAAAGCATGAAAAAATTTCAAGGCTATCAGGCCTTGTAATTTAGCATGTGTGATCACAAGTGCACATGCTGACACATGGGCAAACCAAATTGTATGTGCAATTTTTCACACTCACAAATTTGTTTTCATGAACATTTTGTTGTAACTTCAAATTCCAATTTCATCATTTTGAAAGGTTATGGCCTTTAGCTTATCTTCATACTTTACACCATACCATGTTGACCACAATCATCACTTGCTTCTGACTTTCAGGAACAACATTTCATCTAATGATGGAGGATTGCCTTTACATTTATCATTTAAACTATTGTAGTCTTCTGGTTTGAAAATGTTTTTTCTTTTATATGTAAGAAGTTTCTTAGCAGTGTGATTGCATGCACAAAATCACTCACACATGTATAGCATTTTGCTCATCACAAGGCCTGGGACATTTATAATGAATAATAGCCTACTAATTTAACTTTCAATTAACCTTATGGCCATAGCCAACCGAACCACAATCTGCTAAAATATCTCTACCAGTTGCACAAGAAGAAATTGGCAGTGATGGAATCTGACTGCTTGAACTGATGCATTTTTACAGTGGCAGGAAAGCCACAACAAGACTGTGATTGAAGGGGAGAGGGGTGAAGTTCAGAAAATCCATACCTTATTTCCAACTCCTTTTTCATAAATGCAAATCAGGAGCAAGTTTGTATCAGTATCTTGAATACCAAAATTCTTTAAAGATTCTGAAATCTGCAAAAGAATAAATCAAAATTTTGAAACAGAAATTAAACATTTCCTCTTTTAGTTGCAATATCAGGTGTTGCATTGCATCAAGGGTGGCAGGAACCTCCAAGATACCGGAGTATTTTTCTGTGGCTCCTAGAAATCCTGGAAATACGGCCCCTTGAAATTGCAGGTAAATGGTGCACTTATCATTGTCTAATTAGAAGCAGGCACATCAAAATTTCAGAAAGGGAAATTAGACTACATTCTGTCCCTTTAAAACATAGGTGGCCAACCCATAGCTTGTGAGCCACATGCAACTCTTTGCCCAGTTTCATGCAGCTCTTCCATGCACATTAAAGTGTGTGTTTCTATTATATGTTTACTTCGCTTGGTTCAATAAGATATTTTCATGAGAGAGGAAAGGATGGGGGTGATGCTTCTGTGTTTTCATGTATTTAATGTGGCTCCTTGCAGCATGAAAGTAAAGAATGTGGCTAATAGGCTCTCACTGGTTGGTCACCCCTGCTTTAGAATGACTCTTCTGGGCCCTTTTATTTTGCAACAACACTCCTATCAAGATTCAAAGTCATTCATTGCCTTACTGCAGATAAAAACATCCTTTATCAATGGCTACTACACAATGCTACAATTTTGCACAAATCAGAATTAAAGTGGTCTTCTACCAGTCTTGACAGGTAGCACAAGCACCACTAAAACTTTGAGAATAAATGGCACAATGCTTGATTGCTTATACAATATCATCTACAAGGCACCACCAACTCCAGGTACCATAAATTCAATGCTCATTGTCATTCTTTTGATAATAACTGTTGATCCAATTGATAAATTGGGCTACAATTTTCCAGTTCACTATTTCTTAGGGCGAGGAATCCAAAAACAATATCAAAATCACTGAATCATAAGTGGAAAGTATTCAAATTTTGACTCAAAGTTGGATGCATGAATTTCTCAACTTTTCACCGCCAACAGAGAAACAAAAGCTACTAGCCTTCTATTGCCATGCATATAACATCTCAATCTTTTAGCAAATTAAAGTATACATATAGGCTTTTAAAAATTCCAATTAGAAGCTATGTGGGTAGCCTCATGCAAAATGTTATGAAAAAAGAGCATTTTTGTGATAAAACATAGAACATTTAGGTCCTTTTTGCACTTCAGTATAGGTTAGGGGTCATTCATAAAAATGGTAAATATTTGACCCCCCCTCCCCCAGCACATGTACACTTGCGATGATCCCTCATTGCATATGTACTCCTACCCATCAGACATAACCCCCATTTCTAATAAGAATGTTTCAAATATCCAAGCAATAATTACATAGAGAAAAACTGTTGAAAAATTTGAGTGACAGGAAAATAATCATAGTACATGTTTTAGAAAACAGTACTGAAAGTCATCACTAAAGACAACTGCGCATGATAGAAGTAACTAGCAAATTAAATTACTACAAAATACATGCAAAAAGAGACTTCTTTGTGTACATATTTTGATGTGTCAACCTCCCTCCCCCTTGTACACATGGCATGCACTTTTGCTTGACCCCCCTCCCACCTTCATGTGTATGTACTAGATGAATAACTCCTTAGCACAATAACTAGATATTTGATGACTAACATTGTGTGATGGAGACAGGTTGTAAATGACTTCTGTATGAAGTCCTCTTGTCTTCATTTTTTCATGCAATGAGCTATGGATAGCTTTGTTGGCTGCTACCACCACAGAAAAGCAACTACAAATCTATAATAGAAAAAAACAAAACAATATGATAAGGCATATTCAAAATGAACAGCAAAAACAACATCATTGAGTATCTTTTAACCAAATAAAACAACATTGACTCTAATTCTTTCCAATTTTGAACAGCATGGAAAGTACAGTTTTCCACAACTTAAGATAATAAATAACATAGGGTACATACACATCCTGTTAAATATTTTTTCTTGAATTTTTTTATGAAAATGTCTACTTTCCTGATTGTATATCAGAAATACAGAATACTTTTCCTGACCAGCTGTTGTAACAAATTATGCCACTGACCTATCTTTTAACAATAAGTTATTGAACACATTTTGTCACATTTGGTAAAAAAGATGGTGTCCACTCAATCAAGAAAACAAATATGAAAACCTTGACAATCCAGAAATTCTTTGCATTCATCAATATACCAAATAAGTTCAATGACTTCCACTGATGCAAAGGATACATTAATAGTTGTCAGTTTGTACTACACTAATGATGAATTGAACAATCATGCCTTCAACCTACACACCAAAAAGTCTACCATATGCATCTTACATGCATAAACTTAAGTAAACCTCTGTAATATTATAGAGTATTAATGGCGCTACAATGTTCTCAAAAGAAAAACTGTCTACTTTCACTTATTTTCTGATAGTAACAAGTAGTTTCAATCAACCTGTAAAAATGAAACTGTAACATATTACATTGTCTTACCATGAAAGTACTATATCCAGAGACCAATACATTATAAAGAAATGCAACAATCACTGGCATACTGCAGTTTAGGGCACATTAGATTAAAAACTAAATGCCCCCAACCAAAAGAGGCCCCAACAACTTCTTTCTATTATGCACCTTTTAGCCATACAATTCTTAAAGGCTTCCTAAGGCCATTCCCAAAACCTTTACTAACCATTGTTGCTAATACAGTACTGGATTCAATCATCCACTTCACTTCTGTTGACTTGCTACACAACTTATCCATCCTGCTTAATTCCTAAGTGCCCTGAGTGTCTCCAGTACACAACTGGCAACAATTACTGTTGTACATTGAGTCAATTTTCTAAAAATTCTTTGTGACTTGCATAAATCCACCCAAAGCCCATGAAGCATGTAATGCTTCCTTTTCAAAACAGCTAAATAGCAAAACGGTGCAAAGACGACTGTTTAGCTTTCCTTCTTAGGCCCAGAAGATACTATCACAGTTTCCACTTGCAAATTCCTCTTACCATACATGGTCGTACAGCAGCGGCTTGAATTTGGCCTTTCAAAACCTTTTTCTTTACTTCACTGGCATTTCTGACGTTTGTGAACAAACTAATTCTGACTTCAAATCTCCCATCCTGGCAAAGCGCGAAAGTACTTTCTTCTGCCATTCTTTATCCGCCTCGCTCTAAACAAGAAAGCATGACTTCGCGGCAATTCTCAGATAAGTGGTTAGGCCATTGAACAGCTATTTCGCAGATTTACACCCACTACACCTTGCAGCTATCAGTAGCAGATATAAATCTTTTCCCACCTACACCTAAATCTTCTTGTACATGGTTGGATGACCCAAATAATTATAGTGTCCCTAGTCCTTACTGGTAAATATATAAATGTGCATTGTACTTTGCTCTCTAGTCCTCGAGAATTACAACTTCACTCTCAAGCCCATCTTTGTCTTCCTTGCTAAAACTCTTTGCTATTAAAAGATGACACTTTCTTGCACTAACAATATAAACTTGTCCCTACTACCCTGAGTCTACCACATTGAAGTCCCCATGTTTGCATACAATTGAAAGTAGCATACACAACAAAACTACAAGTGATCTCAGTGTTTGTCAAGCAGAAAAACAACAAACTATACTTTTCACACAGATTCACATCTGAAAATAAGCTTATTTAACGTTTGAGATGAAACTCCCATACAAGTCAACAAGAAAAGATAACTTAAAAGTTCATAAAAGAGTTTTAGAGTCTATCACCTAATACAGTTATTAATCATTTTGATACCAATAATGAAACTTAGAACTATGTCTAAAGTGTGCTAAATGTAGATTAATTTGGCTAAATTACAAAAAGCTTCAAATGTCAGACAGATATTGGGTTCTATGTATATAATACATGGGAAACATCTCTCATGAAGCAATATGTTGTGAGGTACACAAAACAACTCCACTACATCAGTCCATAAAACCTACAATTGACTGCAAAATAACAGTTAGCCATGCATTTGTGCAGCATGGTTTCTGTGGTTGATAATCAATTTGTGAAGCACCAGAAGATTCTAAATTGCCCTGGTTACCATCAGCAATTAAATGAGATCTCTTTGCAAAACAATTCCTTAAGGTGGTTTTGTTTCCCTATGGCATTACAGCTGAAATGCTTTGGTCTGTCATACATTCCTCAATAATTTCAGTGCAGGTTAAATATCACAGTCTAGATAATGATTTACTAACAATGAGTAAGCTTGACTACAAATAATTACAGATTCTAACAGATAAGAGAGTGATGAATCCCATCATGGCAAACTATTTATCTGCAGGAAACCTAAATAGGAAAGTCCCACAGTTCTTCTATTTCACATATCTAAACAGAAATCAATCTCAACATGGTAACAAATAAGTAAATAAATTTTTAGCAAAATCAATGGAGTAGGCACCCCATTCATAAAATGCAAGAACATATCAAAGGTAAGAAAATGTTTATTCCATTACAGTATTTGTAATATCTATTCCATTGTTTAGAGTGGTATGTAAACATCATATTGTGTACTGTCAATAATAATTATAGCATCTACAGCAACACACATTTGCTGCGCTTCTTTTTCTTCACTTGCAAGGCAGCTCTTGTTGCTGTTTCAAAAACTTCTCGGACACCTTCCTTCGTCTTGGCAGAGCACTCTAGGTATGAAAAGGCATTTATTGTCTCAGCCATAACTCTGCCTTGCTCTGGTCTAACTGGCTCTTGCTTCATACGAGACAGCTCTCTCCTTATCCCTTCGTCATTTCTGATATCCTTCTTGTTGCCGACAAGGATAATTGGGACATTTGGACAGAAATGTTTCACTTCTGGGGTCCATTTTTCTGGAATATTATCTAATGAATCTGGTGCATCAATTGAGAAACACATTAGAATGACATCAGTATCCGGATATGACAATGGTCTCAGTCTATCATAATCTTCCTGTCCAGCTGTATCCCATAAAGCCAGCTCAACTTGCTTGCCATCAACTTCAATATCAGCAACATAATTCTCAAATACAGTGGGCACATACACTTCTGGGAACTGATCTTTAGAGAAGACAATCAATAAACAGGTTTTACCACAGGCTCCATCGCCAACAATGACCAACTTTTTTCTGATGGCGGCCATCTCTACATCAATAGACAAAAATGTGGCGTGAGTACTTGCCAATATAATAATTTAGCCAAAATCTGCACACACTACCAGCACAAAAACCTTCAAATACTCATGGGATGTACATGATACACATCTGTTATTTTATAAGAAAGTATTTTTTGGCCCAGTACTGAAATTTTCTTAACTTTTTCATGATTATTACAGTATCAAAAGTTTCAGAAGAGCGTCTTAGCAAGAAATTTTTTAATTTGATGCTTTGAGCATGCAGATTAGTGTAAAGTGAAAAAGTTCCACGTACAACTGAAATCATGATAAATCTTAGTAAATAATAGAAAATAAACTGTTAGATGGCAGCTAACATAACACACAGAGCATTTTGTACACAAATCAATCCAACTTTAAATACATGTACAGTTCTACACTTTATAAAGTCTCAAAAATCCAAAACTGAACTTTCTCAACTCTTTGAGCACCAAGAATTACTTTCTTATAAATCATTTTCTTATTAACAACATGTATTTCTACTTGTCAACAAAGCAGCTAACATTTGGACTTGCTGTGTACGTGGAAACTTTTACATCACCACAATTTCTACCACAATAGTCTACATCATCCTTATATTTCTGCAGCTCTTGACACTGATAAAGTGAATTCCTTCATTGATAAACTATTTATCATACTTCCATGAAGGTGTTTATCTGAGGAAAATCAAATATGTGGCACAGATACAATTCCAAATGCCATTAACAAAGATGAAAATGACTGACCCATCATTTGTAAAAAAAAGAACCAACTCAACAAACACCACTTAAAGAAGAAATCCTAATATATTAGAAAAAGAAGAACATTGACAAAAAGAATCAATTACTACTGCTCCATCTATTTCGGCTTCCACAAAAAGAAAGTCAATGTACATACTGAATATAGTATATGACCCTTTGAATACAGTCAAACATTTTAAAGCTGTTACTAATAAAAAAATATAGCAAAAACTCAAAATGTATTATGATAAACCCTGTCTCATCTAAGGTCATAAATGAGCATTTATTGGCTTAAATACTTCACTAGATACTACTAGTGGATCCTACCAGCAAGTCCTACCAATTAACTCAAATATAAATCAATATAACCATAATACTCAAAGCCTAATAGCCCAACATATATAAAATACACATGTTGATCAATACTTTGCAAAAACTGAGAACTAAATAATTCTCAACAACCATAGGATAAGGGTAATTTCCAAATTGTAGAGCACAGGTGGGGAAAGTATACAGCTTCAACATTTTAAAAATATATAAATTAACTGATGAAATGAAGAATGAATCTATCAAGCATAGTCCACAAAACAATGCAATTTGGATAAGCTGCTCATTAAGATTTAACTGTAACTTTACTTGTTCCAATATTCAATGGAAACTCCTAATAACATTATATTAAAATGGTTAACTATCAATATCCTTGCATGGCTGTCAATACATATATTCTAGATTTATTATAAATATAAATTGCCATAATTTGTATGTCTCTAAATCACTGCAACCGTCTAGCACTTTTATCTTTCAAGTAATTCGAGTATTTCAATCATATCATGGTATCTATTGTTCACCGACCTTGCGAAAAGGAAATGCTGGATTTACCAGGAAGCAAGGTATTCTCGTGTTTTCGCCATCAAGAAAAGGGTGGCGGCACCGTGGAAGTGAAATGTTCAATAGCAATGGAAGGAACGCATGCAACAGAAACTTTCGCCATTTGTCAGCGAATTTGGAGACAGTTGATAAACGATTAGCTAACCAAATCAGACAAACCAATTTAGAAGTTTATCAAGTTTATTGAAACGCAACAGATAGAAGTTGCACAACCTACTGCACAAGGTCGTACACATCAAGATTGGTTGAGAAATCAGGACACATAAAGAGAAAAGGTGTCCAACTTTGGGCCTATCAAACTACCTACTTCACATTCCTGACTCAACGTTTACAAAAGGTAACTATGACAGCGCCTCTTGTTGCAATAAAAAATATATGTGGTGAAAAAGATGCTAAACTAGCATGTTGGAAACTTTTTACATCTTAACTTAACTTCTTTGGCACAAAAATTCAATTAATACTTGATGCATATTCATTGCTCGTATGGTTTGGACACCGCGCCTTTTCCTTGAGGTCAGCAAGTGTGCCTAGAGCAAACGACAGATTTTATACAAATAAATTCCTAAAAATGTACCTCTTACCTGCAACCTTGTACTATTTCGGTGAATATGCTGTTCTAGATTCACCTAGTTCGTAGACATGTAAATGGGATGGAAAACAAACAGATTATTCCACCGAAACCACACCTCAATTTATATATGCAAGCGAAAGGAACCCAACGCGAAATTCCTCTCAATCGTGCGTAAACTCCAGGCTCAAAGTAGCTCAACACGGAATCTGGTTAGCTTAAATCAATGCATCGCGATCTCTGATTGGCTGACAAAAACAAGAGGAAGTACCGCAATCATTCTATGAGATGTAACTGCGAGGGCGTTAGTTATTTCCCCCGGTCCTAAGGAGACGCAAATTCTAGCAGCTGACTAGGTTGCCAAAAATAGAAGCATTTGATCTCTGCAGCAACGAATATAATTTTCACATTGCATCAAAAACAATAGCAGTTCTAAGTTCTTGTCCCAAATTACAGATGACTCAAAGTTGAATGGGGAATGAGAATAATATATATATTCCAATGGGGTCTGGACCGACTAGTCCCAGTCTTCTTCTAAAAATAAATACATATATAGCATTGTCTATCGGACCTTATAGATACAAAAACAATTCACGACTGGAGCTGTAGATGAAAAGGGGGGAAGGCTATCCCTACCTTGCAAGCGCTCTCATTCTTATTTCACCTGTTCATATGAGTACATACAGTTTCGTCTTGGTTATGCTAGATTAAAAGCTCTAGTACGAACACATCAATTTTCGTGGTTGTATTAGAGAGGCAGTGAAGTCGTCAAGCTGTACAGTATAACGTGAGTTTTTAAGGCCCACGTGTTAGTAGCTTATTTGATATTCTCCATAAAGCTATGATTGTCCTTTTAAGAGTAACTTGACTATTGATATGTCTTTTTGAAATAAAGACGGTCGAAGATAGTGATCAGCTTCCGTCCTTACTAACACCTGCCTCAACACAACTGAAAGCGTGACGTTGCTAAAGTATTTTTTGAACACATTTCGTTGAAGGACAGCATTAAACTTGTCGTCATTTGTGATCCCCTTCATTGCTCATTCAAACTGATGTGATGTTTTTATTCATGTTTATTAAAAACAACTGGTACTTTCTCCTTATCACAATAGCTTGATCATTTACTTTGACAACTCAAATTTGAAGATCGAAATAGAATAATCGCGTGCTTCATCGTATGATGGCCATTTACATTCTACACATTACTGCTATAAATTTCTCCGCTATTTTCGCATCCAGTGTACACATTTGTTTATAAGAATAAAGTTTGTTGGAATATTGAGGCTCAGAATTATTGAATTTCAAGAATAATTTAAGGCCTAAGCTTCATTGAAATTTGGAGTTTTCGCAAATAGTCTGTTGCTGCTACAGAACTTTACTACAGCACGAAAAAGCGGCAACATTCTTTTGACATACTGTATAATCTCAAAAGAATGTTGCCACTTTTTCGTGCTGTAGTAAACTTGGAATTTTGTGTATGTGAGATATGATACTTCGTTCAGATGCACCTTTGCATTATTGACACAAAATATAAACTCTAACTTAGTTTTATGATGTAGTAAAACATCAACAAAGTTTGGAATATATTCCTTAAATTTTTAAGCAAAGCTACACCTTTGGTATTTACAAATAACTTGAGAATAGCATAATATATTCCTTGCATTTTCTCTGCGCAATAGTATGAACGAAATCTTAAACATCTTTGGGAGTGACTCGTCCTTGCCTCTGATATTCAAGAACTTTGTTGTTATTCCAAGGGTTGTTCAATCTTTTTCCACTTCCCAACACTCAAATAATTTTTGCTATCAAAATAACACACCTTTCAAAAGAATATTTGAATATTTGGCTTTAGGGTCGCCCTAAGATTCAAGAATATGTAATGGAAAATAATGTAAGACTCATGCTTCATTAAAATTTACATGTCTGTTCATAATAAATAGCCATTTTATACGCAGCCTAAGACAAGACAGCCTGCAATTTAAAAGACTCTTAGAACCACAAGGAAAGGGCTAAGAAACTTTAGACAAATAGCACATTGAATTCGTTACCTCGTCTCAACTTAAAGCTGTACTAAAACAATGTGAATATGGCATTGGTTTAGAACAGTGCTTCTCAACTGGGGTGCACATGGACCCCTTGGGGGTGAATTCGAGATACTAAGGGGTGAAATTTTGAAAAAGGGGGAATTGGGGGTGAATTATACACAAAGGGGTGAAGTTGTAATTGGGTTATTACAGACAAAAATAACATCCATTTATGCTGTGAAAAAAACTTTTGTTGTTAAAATACAGTATTTGTGCGTTGTTATAGTATACACGCTATGTCATTATCTCCTAGTTTTAATTTTCTATAATATGACGATTTATCGTGGTGGGAGTGAATAGCTGAGAATTGTTTCTTAAAGGGGTGAAGCGGATCAAAATGTTGAGAAGCACTGCTTTAGAATCAAACTCGTACTGACGGATGTTGTTTGCTTATAGAACAAATAGTTTGCTACATTCGCGCTCTGCGTGCGCTTTCACAGCAATTTAGTTCACTAAATAAAGAAACTCTTACCAAACTTTTAGAACCAAAATATGGCCAAAAACTAAGGAAATTTTAGAACTAGGCTTTGAGCTAGGTTTCCTATTTAAAAATTGGTAAGTGCTTTTTTCATTTGAGTTTCTTTTAGGAAACAAATGCGAGTGTCATTGTTTCTAGGCCAAATCTTATGCTTGAGCTACCACATATATTTTCTTGCTCTGTTCTTATTTTTATGGTGAAGATTTTAATGTTTTGTAGGCATGATTACATGCTTTGTCGCTTGATAATAATTCAAGTATAATCTTAGGCCCAAATAAAAAGAATTTAGAATACTAAAACTCTGTGAAAGCTAGGTATGCTCAGGAAAGGGTTTAGTAACTCCATGTTGTAGCAGAAAAGGGGACAGCAAGTCAGCTAGGAGAAGCGGCAGGTCAGGCAAAAATAGCACGACTAGGAAGAGTGGGAAACCTCGATGGCGAACACCCTGATAGGAGATTGCCAATAGAAATACAATCTTAATTAAAATGAGCTTGATGAAAATCAAACTTTTGGCAGATACTTCAAAGAATTCCTCAAAGTTTTCTTCTTTGAAGAAAGTCCATCAGGCACTGTTGCTGCTGTCAAAGTCGAAATTCCATCAATAGACAATCCTCCACAACGCCCACCTCTGGCATAGAAAATCCTTCACAACATCCACCTCTGGCGTAGAATAGCCTTCCGCAAGACAAGCAACGTAGGCCTATAGAATAAGCATAGTCTATGGAATAAGCTACTCAATATCTCAACAAGAGCAAAAGAATGTGTTTAATACACGTTTGTCTTATAAGAAACAGACTCTCTGGCTTCAGCCTGTATGTTTCTTACTAAGACACATACAGGCCTAGATTTGACAAAATATGATATTTCGTCAAATCTAGCCTTAATTGTTTCTTAAAGTTAAGGATATCTTATAAACAATAATAACCCTGATTTGGCAATTGTGATGCAAGAAAACAGATGCTAAGGTTTTGTGAGGCATTTAATGGATGTTCATTTTATTTTCTTATAGTTTAATCAACTATTTGCTTCCAAAAACAATTATGTAAATAATTATTTAAAGCTCAGCCTACCTTTGCTTCTCAGATTTATCTTAATATTTGCCTAATTTCAGCCTCCTGTTTCTTATAGACATGTTTCGAATACCTGTATTGCACTTTCGTGTGAGTGTTTTAAGCTTTATCTCTTTTTTTCAGCAAATCTCCATCATGATCTTATACAACGCTCTAGCAAATGTTGTTTTATTCATTTACAAATAGTCAATGTTGAGAATTCTGAGATTGCAAAGAAGGGGGACTCTTACCCTCTAGCCTTTGACCCTTGGCCTCAGTAACTTTCCCTTTTTTGTTTTTTATGATTATAAGTCAAGAGTTTGTCGTGATCATCAAGAGAAGAGGACATGGAGAATCTAGCGAACAAGTCAAATCTACAGAAAGAACAGAATCAAAGGAAGAAGCAGAATTGAAAGCCAAAGAGCAGAATCAACAGAAAGACAATCGGAATACAGTAAAGGTGAAACATTCCAAGTTTGAATTAGTTAATTGAAGAAGATGGAACAATGTAATGAACTCTCATTATTCTTTATCTGGACACTCGAACATCATATAGTCCTCTTGATGTCAATCGAAGTTCTTTAAATTTAGTTATTTTTCATGTACATATATATTGAATTGAATCTTGAATCTATATTACCAACCCTTCGTGGTGATCCTAACCTGTCGAAATAGGTTTATACCTATAATGAAATCCGCCTTTAGATCTGAGTAGTGATAGTCTATTACATTTTCAAAGCTCAAATAACATAAGAATGATGTACGCCTTAAAATGAAGTTTCTCTCATAAAAAAACCATCATTTTGCCTCGATTTCCTTGACTTTTCCTGAAATTGAGCCTAAGCTTTTCTTAACATTTTCTTAATTTGCTTTGCTTTTCTAGTAAACTGATACATTCATAAACGTTTCATTATTTCCCATTGATTTTCAGGTGAATTTAAACCATTTATCACCCATTAATACAAGAATTATCTTAAGCCTTAAATTAAAACATTTTGGAAATTTGAGGCTCACAGAACAAGGATCACTCTACATAAAAGTCTTTTGTACTTATATCTTTTTAGTGCAATCCCTTCAAGCATCCTATCACCGAATGCTACTCATAACTTCATCAACGATGAACTGTCGCAAAATTAGAACCAACATCTCTGCGGTTGCTCAATAAATCTTGGTACTTCAGAATGAATCAGAAAAGTCAACAGTTCACTTGCATTTTACATTATGATCACTGTCAAAATTATTTGTAATCTTTTCACGCTATTTATAAGTACATTTTAAAAGTGGCAAAGCGCCAACACACGCCTTTGAAGCGAATAAACAACAACACTTTACATCATTGAAAGCATCCCTTGCGCTAAACATTCAAGTTTAATAACATGGTTCTGTTTGATGTAAACGGTCATGATTCACCACGTCCTTGTTAAGTCAAGGTGTTGGTAAACATTGGGGAGAGTCCTTCTATAAAAGCACAAGCCTGAAATTTGGTGTAACAGTAAGAAGGAATTAAAAGCAAACGTCAGGCTGAAACACTATCGTACAATGTTTTTTTGAACAAGATGCCCAAGCCTTCCACTAGCAGTTGGACATGAAATGTCCTTTCCTTTTCAGCTTGAGGAGAATTTGGCAGGGCAGCCTTGTCACTTTGTCGCTTTTCCTCTTTGATTTTCACGAATTAGTTGCCCCTAACGAAACTAAATACTGTGCTCACTTTGTCTATTAAAATTTTTTTATAAATCTCTCTCAGTAAAAAACAGTGGTATGGAAGAGAAACTATCTGGGATGTAACATCTGCCTAATGGGCTCTCACTCAATCAAAAACATACTATGTTGTTCTAAATTGTAGATTGCCTGCATCCTATTAGTTTAAGAACAAATTAAGAACAATTCACCCTCAAGATTTAGGAAAAATCAAGATCAACCAGCCTGAACCTCACTTTTACTGGTTCTTTGAAACAAGAAGAGCGTAATAGGTGCCATGCACTACTATTCCAAAGACAACTGACTAAGAAAGTTCGAATACTGATTTATACTTTTATAATACAGAAAATTTTTCAAATAGCAACCAGTTGTAAAGTATTATACCTAAACATTCAACATCATTTGTAATTCTGCTAAGCCTGAAAGCTTCATGATAGGCCAGTGGTGGTTTTCAAGAAAAATCAGGGAGGCAAAAGGGCGGAATTTGCCGAGTGTTTTAGAAGATAAAAGTGCATTCGACAAAGACTTGGGAAAATTTGTCGATTGAATGTGTTTTTCATGAGATAAGGTGAACAAGAGAAAATAGGCTGAAGCAAAATGTCGTGCATTTAGCCTCTAGTTTCACTTCTTTTCCCGAGAATTTGACTACTCGATGGTACCTGGGGGCACTTTTCCCCTTTCTCCCTAGTATCGGCTACTATGATTGACTACATATATATA
>WIPJ01007996.1:23624-38634 GCA_018155075.1 Cassiopea andromeda | reverse complement strand
AAAATGATATCAAACATTTTGCAGACGATACTTCCATTTCTTCGGCTGTCAATGATAAAGATGAGGCTGCTGCGAGCCTAAATCAGGACCTGGAGAGGGTAAGCTTATAGGCAGGGCAATGGAAGATGCAGTTTCACTGTGATGAAACGGAAGAGGTAATATTCTCAGTAAACAGATCAAACATAGAGCACCCGACCCTCAACCTAAGGTTAGATGATGTCACGAGGAACACAAGCATCTTGGAGTAATTCTTGATTCGAAGTTCGACTTTAAAAGTTGTGGTGTTGAAAAATTGACTTGAAATTAATGCATTCAAGGAGCATAGATTCAGATAATTTTCAGTGTATTGGTTCCATGTGCTTAAATACTAGACTTGACGATAATGTGCACCTCTTCCTGCATTGCCCCTTGTTTGATCCTATGCGTTATGGTCTCCTTGGGCAACTCTCATACCTTCTAAAACTGGATTTAAGCAATATCGACCCACAAGCCATATGATGCGTACTTGTTTACGGCAGCCCAACGTGTAATGACAGCGAAAATCGAAGGATTTTAGATTTATCAATAGCTTACATTAAAGCTACAAATAGGCTTAACAGAGTTCTTTTTAATGTATACACGTTTTTTTTATAAGAAAATCATTATATTGCCTGAGCCTCGACTTTCTTAACTTTTCCCGAAAATGAGCCTGAGATTTTCTTAAAGTTTTCTCATCTTTTAATGAAATAAACTGCCTAGAGTGGTTTAAACTATCGTTAATAATATTGTATGCATGAATTTGCATTTCATCTTTAACATTTTGAATGCAATAACGACGAAATACCGATTTTGTGCCTATAAAACACTTACTTTTGGAATTAGAGCCTCGTGGTTTTCTTACGATTTTCTTAAGATTTTGACGATTTAAGCCTCATTTTCTTATAAACTTTATTTCTTATGAAAAAAACGTGTATCAGCGACTTCCCTTTTCGTTTAAAGTACTTTAAATAGGTTCTCTGTGAACCATGGCAGTAGTTCGCACTCAAGCAATCAATTCGGCACAGGCACTACAGATATTTACCAGTACCTTTCTTCTTAATCATTTACAACCAGACTAGCACATGCATGGGCCTGGTTAATGAGATGGTCCCATAGTACACAGATTTGCTTTGTTGTTGTTTTTATTTTTTGTGTTAAGGTATGTTTAAAAGAATTGTAAATACCGTTCGTAGCCAGAAACAAATGACTTTATATCCATTTCTGCTAGGAAAGGCATATAAAATTGTAATTTTATATTTGTGTTTTGTTTCAATGATATAAAAAATTCTCTTCTCTCTGTCTTTAGTAAACTGTTTGAAAAAATAATGCATCAGCTACTCTACAAATTTCTAGAAGTTTGTGAAGTTCTGTTTGGTATGCAATTTGGCTCTCGCACCGGGCACTCAGCTGACCATGCACTTATTAGCTTGACTGAAACCATCAAATCATCACTTGACAAAAGCAGGGTAGGCTGTGGAATTTTTATTGATCTACAGAAGGCTTTTGATACCGTAAACCATCACATGCTTTTAAAAAAGATGCAACACTATAGAATCAGAGGGACTGCACTAAATTGGTTTAAGTCCTACCTTAGTAATCGCAAACAGTTCGTTTCTGGGAGTGGACACTCCTTTTCTCTATGTAACATTTCCTGTGGTGTTCCCAAGGCTCAGTTCTCGGTCTACTCTTGTTTCTCATTTGCATAAATGATTTGCCTAATTCATCAAAATTCTGTTCTTTTTTTCCTTTTTGCAGATGACACTAACGTTTATTGTGAATAAGATTATTTTACACTGCTTACAAGGAAACCTAACAAGGAACTAAGGAAAGTCAAATTGTGGCTTGACTCAAACTAGTTTCCTCTGTATGTAAAAAAACTAACTTTGTATTATCTCACTCCCCTCTAAAGAAATTACCCGTGAACTTCAAACTCAAAATTATTAATCAACAAATTTAAAGAACCAAGTATGCAAAATTTTTATGAGTACTTATGATCGAGTATCTCTCCTGGAAGTATCACACAGATGAGCTATGTAACAAGCTTTCTAGAGATTTAACATTTTTTGTAAACTGCGCCACTATTGCCCATTTTAAAGCCTTAACAATTCAATGTTTTCTTCATCCTCCTCTATGACCTCATAGCATGGGCCTTACCTTCGTTTCCTACTTTAATCTACTAGTCAAACTACAGAAGAAAGTTCTGTGCTGTATCGACTTTTAATGATTCTGAGCTCCCTCAGTACAAGTCTTTCAGTCTCTCAAAATTCTCAAGCTTTAAGATATTCTGCAACTAAATTTTTTAATTTTGTTTATAAAGCAATTAACAATTAATAAGTTATCCCCTTACCACTACCACAACCATTTTCACCCTAACACAACTATTCATAAGATTGGAACCCGACATGCAACCAGAAGTGATCTCTTTAAAGCCCTCAAAAATACTACTATCTATGGTCTTCAAGCAATTCAATATGTTGGATCTAAACTCTGGAACACACTTCACCTATTCATCCGTGTTGCTACCTCTGCCACAGTTTCTTTATCCGCATTGAAGCTCACATCATTAGCTCGTATTAGCTCAATATCCTCATTGGAATCTCGTTGTGAGAGACACCTGGTAATATGTTCGTTTTACAAAATACGTTGGAGGGGGGGCTCTCTTGATTAGTTAATCTATTTAGAGAGCTCCTCCTTAAAGTGCTTGTGACATGATTTTCATACTTTTTGAGATTTATATTGATTCTAATGTTGAAAGGCCTGCTAATTTCATTTCTGAGGTTATTTTTTGCATTTGGTGAGAATTGAAGGAGTTACCGTCAATTATTTTCCATCCCTAGAACCCAAACTCCTTCGGTATTTATATGAGCAACACGTTGTGTTCGACCTTCAACCGGTAACTTTTGACCTGCGAAGAAGCAAGTGGAGTCAAGTGTCAAGTAATTTTTAAGTTTTTTTCTGTTGTTTATTGGATTTGTTTGATAATTATATTTGTTTCTTAGCGTTTTCTAACGTTTTTATACATATTATTCTTGTTTTTTAGCTATGGATAAAGTAACTCTTCCTAAGCTACGTAGCATCTCCAGTAGTACTGATTCTTAGCTACAAGTATAGTAGTTGCACGAGGGAGCGGTTACGCCTTCTGAAATTGAGCATAGTGATACGCTTGCTATACCCAACTCGCAAGCTGCAATGTTGCAGGACGTGGAAAAAGACATGTCGGCTCTACTGGCATAGTAGAACAGTTTGTTCAGTACAATGTTAGCAAAGGCAAGTGCATCGATTCTTCCTTCGTTAGTTAGACCAGTTGAGCTTGCAAGTTCTGAACGTTGTGTTTCGATCTCAAGTAAGCCAATGAGATCTGATGAAGTGAAGTTTATTTCTCAGGCATTCTTTTGAGCACGATGTTGTGTCTCACTCTTAACATTACTCGGAAGCTGTATCTTCCGCTTATAAATTGGATACTGTCTCATCCAAGTGTTCAAAATCAGAGCATGGCTTTGTATCTCTGCTTTCTTGTTCAGAAGCTGTATCTTTCACTGGTAAATTGGATGCTATATCATCCAAGCGTTCAAAATCAGAGCACTTGTGTTGTCTCCAAGCATGTCTTGCATTGCCTTTACACATGGGAGGTGTACTCCTTGATTGTGTAAAAAATGTGCTTTTGGATATCAGTGCGGACATTAAGGGCCCTTAGTATTCTTTCATAGAACGTAGCCAGTAATATTGAAAATCTGTGGCAAACTTTGGGCTTCAAGTTGGCAGCAAAAGTCTGCAAGAAGTTTAGCCATCCAGCAAAATTTGAAAATGCAACCACCAATGCCCGAACCTATAATGAAGATAATTGCATCTAAAAATTTCGTTGTTTTAGAGAGAACAATTATTAGCATACGTTTTTTAGTCCTCACATATTTTGTATTCCATTGCAGATTATGCATTTAGGGCTGAAAAATTTGATAATGTGATAATCTTAGTCTGAAAGTTTTTGATCCATCTCTAAGCTTGCAAAGTTTGACCCTTGCAAATACGTGGAAAGCAAATGTCAGAAATAAAGATGTTGAAGGGCTATGTAACTTACCTTGTTATGCTTCTATGCATTAATTTGGAGTTGACTTACATAAGAAAGAAACTCGTAATATTTTGCTTAAGTTCGCAGTAGCTAGACCTTAATTAGATGTTTCTAAATGTACCATGAACAGCCAGCTTATTAAACACATACATCTTATGGTCTTGGTTAGTGCTCTCTTTTGTAGAGAGGCCAGAAATCTTACTTTTGTCGCCAAATTCTAACCTCATGCTGGATTAAATATTGGCATGCTTGTCCATTTCTTTTACTGAAGCTGCTACTATGGAAAAAGAAATCAGTACGCTAAATGGTGCTATGAAACTTACTTCCCTTGAGAAATATGTATTGCTTACTTCAGTTTTCCTGCGACCCAAGAATACCACTTCTTTTTTAGAATGAATCTTAATCTAATTAGATTTACTGAATCTATACCTTATAGCTATTTTAATGATGATGCTTTTTTGATAACCTTCTTACATTAATAAGACCAAACTGCTTCATGTGCACAGTGGATGTGAAGGATGTTTATTACTGTTTCACATTTTTGCATCTTATCAGAAATATTTGAAATTAAATTTTCTGGAGGAATTGTATAAATTTACATGTTTGCTTATTGGTTGTGGGGTGAACCAAGAAAATTTACAAAGTTATCTAAGGCAGCCCTCGCATTTTTTGAGGCAACAAGGATATGTTGCATGAGCATATATTGATGGCATTATCATTGTTTATGAGTCTTACCATGGCTGTATCGATGCAATAACTGAAAATATCAAACCATTGGATCACTTAGAGATTATTATTTATCTTTTTCAATCTTATTTGTATCAGTCAGATCAATCTCTTCTTGGTTTTATAATCAATTCAGTTGCCTCTATAATATGATGTTTTATAATCAATTCAGTTGCCTCTATAATATGATGTTTTATAATCAATTCAGTTGCCTCTATAATATGGTCTTTTGAATGTGATAAAATTGATTCATTAAAACGTTTTTGTGGGGCAAGTTTGATTTTTACGCTATCATATCACAGGCAGCACATGAGAATCTCAAATGGTGTATTGATAGCAGTGACTTATCTTTTAATGAGATGTATATTTATAATCCAGAAGTGGATATTGTTACTAACACTTTATCCTCTGGCTAAGGAGCTGTAATCAAAGGCACTACAGTGAGAGGAATTTGGCAGTATCATAAAATTGATATCAATGTGCTTGAGTTTAAAGCTATTTGTTTGAGTTGCTATCTTTGTACAACTTTCATTTTACTCACATCAAAATATTAATGACAACATAAAAGCTGCTCATAGCAATGAAGACATGGAATCTTGTCGTTCCTCATATTGCAATGTATTGCAAGAAAATCTTGCTCTTCGGCTATCAAAATAATTATTGTCTCTCAGTTTCTTATCTTTCTGGAGTTGAGAATCCTGTTGCAGATGCTGAATTAAGACAGTATGAGCTCTGTATTGATTGGCAGTGAAGTCCTAAAAATTTTTAAGTGTTTTGTCAATAGCTTTAATGCTGAGTTTATCATTGAGTTATCTGCACTCTGAATTTACTACCGCTTGAAACATGTTTGTATCTTTTTGGCCAGACCCAAAAGCTATTGCAGTATACTCATACAAAAGATTGATCATTCATTTCATGGATGTATATGCATCCTCAACTTTGCAACTCATTACTCATGTTTTGCAGAAAGTTCTTTCTGGTGAGGCAATTGGCCATTTTATTGTCTCTGATTTGCTATACATTTTATAATTTATTCAATTTAACAGGTTATTGCTCTCCATCTGCTACCATTACCAAACCAGCCAGGAATTCAACATCTACTGCACAAGTTTTCAAGTTTCCGGCTGGCATAATCTCAAGAATGACAGGTGGTCTGGATACATTTCTGTTGGAAGCCAAAGACAGAATAATTATTAATTACCAAATCTTGGTCACTTGGTACTTCGAGGGATATTCTATCTTAGCAAATGGTTTGCTTATTGCCAATAAAGAGACATTTGTCCCACACATAGTAGAAATGTTATGATAGTTTCCTAACAGAACACCTTTATTTAGACAATTTGGCATTCTGCTTTTCTACGATCATACTTTAAGATTCAGAGTTATCTTTTGAATTTAATCCGCTAGAAGAGAGGAGTCTACTTTAAAGCAGGATTTATATTAGGGTTGGCATTGTTTAGCATGTTTCTTTAGAGTTATTTGACAAGCAGATGCTTACCTTGTGTACTATTGCATTGTTTTGTGATATGATTGCATAGAGAAATTAAATTTTGCTGCTATTGGCATAAGATTTGTGGATGTTTTCTGTTGATAGGAATGTTTGCTTAATATTGAAGAATGCTTAAAACCACTCATCTGGAAATTTCCCCACTTGTTTTTCGAGCATTTTCTATCAGAAATGCTATTCGTCCTTTTCCTCTTGTTTCAAATATAAGCAACATCTAGTTAGTTTATTTATTTATCATGGACAGTGCGTGAAACTATTCACGCTGGATTTGCAGTTTAAGATTACGGCCAAGTTAAGGTAAATTATATATTAAACTGCAGCTGCTTATCAATGATACAGTGAAGTAGAAAATGAAGTACCTTACAAGTTTCCTATGCACCCTGTTTTTACATATTCTTGTATTGTGTAAAATCTATATTACAATTGGGGGAATTTGATTTTTATGATTTCTTGTCTCATTTGCACCAGAGCAGCGTGAAAATCAAAAGCAAGAGCCTAGGGCTCTCATTGGCGGAGCTAAGTAGATTTGCTGATTGGTCGACTTGCAATAGTCTTACTTGCTTACACGACAGAATGACTGTAGATCCTAAATCTAGCAGTGTGATACTGTTAGAGTTGTAATAACTACTTAATTATTTGTATTATAGTATAATTCTTTCTGCAGTCTTTTATTTCATTCATGGAGCATTGTGTTTCGTTAGAATCTTGACATGACATTTTGCTAGTATCTTTGAAGTCTCATATAAATACCGAAAGGAGTTTGGGTTCTAGGGATGGAAAATAATTTAATAAATTAATCAAACTTCGGTGTAGTTTGATGTTAGTTATTTTCCGTGCCTAGAACCAAACGATGAGGGATTTATATGCCCTCCCTCCTACAATACTTTAATTTTCCCTTTTTTCTAGTATTCTCTTTTCAGGACTGGCAGACTCCACTGGTATGTCTTTGAATCAGGTCGAACGCAACGTTTTGCTCATATAAATCCCTCATCGTTTGGGTCTAGGCATGGAAAATAATGAACATCAAACTACACCGAGGTTTGTTTAATTTTTTAATTTTAACTGCCAAAATTTCGCCATCTTGGTTTTCAGACGAATTTAAGCAGTGGCGTCACGGTGTTAACTCGATTCCTTCCTCCACAGTTTTGTATGGAGGTCTATAGGAAAGTCATATAGCTACAGCACGAAATAATCTTTCCAGCAATTGCAATCGGAAGTAGGATGAAAATGTAGAAGGCAATGCTTTTTAAGAGTAGAAATTGTCGGACAGGATGACTTAGAAGATCCTTGGAGAATTTGAGCCGTGGTAGCAACGCCTCGTGGCTAGGCCTGAATCAACTCTGCAATACCTTTCCGATTAATGTGCACCAACGCATGCGGATGTTTGTATATGTTAAGAGCTCTATTTAATTTGTGAAATGCGAGTTTATAGTGCCCATGTTTTCTAGCTTTGTCGAGCTATAGTAAGATACTTTACGCTTACACGTGTGTAGTCAGCACAAACAACTAATGAGGAGTCACCAAATCTCTAACTTACATAGTATTTGATTAGCAGAAGCTTTTAGCTATGCTGCATTGATCTGCTACAAACCCTTAGCTACATTATCTATATTAATACTATAATGGAATATATTTTGAAAAATTATAGCAATTTGTTTCCATAAGCATATTCAATATGCATAGATCAGCTAGGTCATAATTATTAACTTTAGTGAGACACAACTGATTAAATTGGGTACATATTTACGGTATTTTTGCATTTTCTCTCCTAGGCTTTCTCTCCAGGTCAGCCTCATTATTTTTCTTTCAACTTGTCTAAAAAACACTGAAATGAACCACAAAATGTTCTTGGTTTGGTTTATTTGATATCAATGTTCTCATGTGAACATTGATATCAAATAAACCAAACCAAGAACATTTTTGTGGTTCATTTCAGTGTTTTTTAGACAAGTTGAAAGAAAAATAATGAGGCTGACCTGCATTACAGCCTACCCTGGATACATTGGTTGTCTAATTCATTCATTTTTGCACTTATACCTGGGTTCTTGACATTCTAGGTGTCACCACAAACAGTAATGTCACGAAGCTGCTCTGCTGAAGTTCTCAGACATAAGCAATATTGCTAGGTTGTATTAAGACAGTTGGTGCAGTGAATATGGCATATCATCTCAAACTGTTGAGGAGGACTCCAGCTTGACAGCCTTAAATTGCCAAATTGCTAGTGTATATCATATGCTTTAATAAACCATATTCAAAGCTTATTTATTGACCAATTCCACAGAGAACTCGGTATCCAAGACCCTATTGAAGCTCTATTATGCAGTAGTGTAGCTAGCCGACATCATTAAAACCCGCGAGCGCGCGAACTGCGCTCGCAGGCACAAAAGCTTACTTTCCAGATATCTGCAGGCACATTTTTCATCTGGTTCTCAAAGTTCCTATTGTTCAGGCTTCGTTTTATGTTGAGCAAATGATCATTTGAAATTCATGGCAACATTTCATCATTGGACGTTTGGCAGGTCAGGCAGAAATCAGTAATCGGAACACCAAGAGAAAAGTATTGAAGTTTATCAAATTGTTTAAAGTAAAATAGTCGATTGGTTGGAAGATATATTTCCCTGTCAAGAAGCCACGAGTTATTGAAAATTATCGACTTTTCTAACGAAGAATGGCCAACTTTGTTGGAAAGAATCTTTTACTTTACAGGCATGCAAGAGTTTCCCATCTTTCTCCCAAATACCCAGTTTTCTATAAACACTCTTTTTTATAAGAACCAGTAAAATTGATATTTAGGCTGGTTGTTCTTAATGTTTCCAAACCTTTTGAGCCTGAATTGTTCTTAATTTGTTCTTAAATTATTTGGGCGTAGGTGATTTAGAAATTAGACAACATACAGGAAAATATTTGATATCTCAATTGGTTGAGAAGCCATTAGACAAACGATACATCCAAAGTGGCTTTAAAAACTTAATAAAAATTTGTAAACAGACAATCTTAGCACAGTATTTTCTTTCGCAAGGGGCAAATAATTCGCATAAATCGAAGAGGAGAAGTCATAAGGCTGGCAATTCTCTTAAGGATAAGTAGGAAAGGATATTTCATGTCCATATGTTACTGCAAAGCTTCTGCATCGTTATCCAAAAATACGTCTTACGACAGTGCTTCAGCCTCAAGCTTGTTCATAATTTCTTTTTCTATCATAGAAATTTAGGCTCGTGTTCTTATAAAGTTTTCTTATAAAAAGAGTGTACTCCAAAGTTCCGTATGGCCAGTGTCGTTATTTGCATGGCATGTCTCTTTAGGAGTACCATAGGAGAAATAGTAAAACTTATCGATATTTCTCATGAAGAATGGTCGACTTTGTTGGAAGAAATCTTGTACTTCACAAGGAGACAGGAGTTTTCCACCTTTCTACGATATTGCCTGTACAGTATGCCCACTACATCACTACACGGCCTAAGTGCCGCATATTTGCTTGGTGTGTCTATTTAAGAACACCATAAGGACAAGCTGTAAAACTTCGAATTTTCTAGTTCAGAATGATCAATTTCATTGGAAAATTGTACATAAATGTGAAGTAGACAAAGTTTTCCTTATTTTTTCTCATATATGCCCGTATCTACTACACTCTTTTTTTTATAAGAATACCTAATTTTTTTCTGAGCCTCAATATTCTTAAAAATTTTCGGTGTTGAGCCTCAGATTATTCTTAAATTATTCTTAAATTTTTCTTGCTCAACACAAGGTGTAAATTCGCCTTAAGATCAAAGAAACATATTAAATCATTTTTGATGTGTTGATTCACCATAAATTTCAACGAATTTTAAAACATATATATATATATATATATATATATATATATATATATATATATAGCTTCAAAGTGACAAATGTTTTGTTTTGGGAGGAAACTCTTAATTAAATTTGATTCGATCAACAAAATATTTTAGTTTTGATGAAGGTTGAGCCTGGCAATATTTTTAAATTATTCTTAAATTTTAGCAATTTTGAGCCTCAATATTCTTATAGACTTTATTCTTATAAAAAAAAGAGTGTACCCCCATCCAGGGGGGCCACGGGGCCATGCTTCCTCAAACAGTAGTATCCCCTATAGCAAACAATTGTCCTAAGAAATTTCCCACATGAAAAACAATTCTCTCCCTAAATCAGGATCAGATTCTCTCCCTAAAGCCCAGCTCAAGATCCACCCGTGCTGGTATCACACTGGTTTTCTTTTTTTCAATTCAGTTCAGTTCTTCTCATTATAATTCACTGCATACAACTCATGCAAAAATTAATAAATGAAAACGAAAAGAAATACAGTAACGGTAGAGATAAAAACACAACAACTTAAATAAACAAATTGCATGTAGCGAATTGCTTAAAGAAGGAACTCTCTAAATAGATAAACTAATCTAGGAGAGTCCCCCCCCCATGCTAAGGTATTAAAACATTAGTAGGTAGTTACGAGTGATCATCCTTAAATTAACACTGCACTATAGGCTAGGCTTACTGTTCTACCTTATTGAAAAATAAATTTTCAGATGCGATTGGAACAAGTTTTAAATGGAGCATTTCTGAGTTCAACAAGCAATGCATTCCAAAGTTTAGCACCAAATTAGCGAATTGATTTAAGCTACTTGCTAGCGGGTCTTGTGGAAAGTAGTACAACTCTGGTTTTTCTGTCTACCATCCTCTCTTCTTGATTTATTCCTGCTGTTAGTAATGCAACTTTACTCTGTGCAACTCTATGTTTCATATAGCTGCTTCTCCTAGGCCCATTGCCTTCGACTGTTGCAATGTTCATCTCTGACGTCAGAGGTGATGCCATTGCAATGGAAAGAAATATTCCCGCGAGTCGCAAACCAAGGAATTCAAACGTCAATAAAAACATGACCCTGCGATTTAATACATATAATTTTTCATGTTGCTATGATGAATATCAATATCTCTGGAATTAGTAAAACGTGTTTTGCCATTACTGGCCTCCTTTAAGTTTCAAAAACGGTTGAATGTATTGCATTGTGTTCTTCATTGAAGCAACTTCTTTTGATACAACTAAAACCTAACTAGAAGCACATCAGCGATTTCCTTATGCCTTACTATGAGTTAAATCATATTATACTTGCAGACACATTTAGTGTTCAGGTGTGGGCTCGCAGGCACAAAATATTTTTAATCAGCCCTGGTAGCTAGCATACTTTCCAAAATGACCCACAGAAGCTCATCATGTAACACCTACTATATTGTAATCCTTCTTCTAACAGATGCCTTGCCTGATTTGTTGTAAATATTGATAAATATTTGGTTGCTGATGTTTGTTTTTTAGTAAGTAATGTTGGGGAAAGGCCGTAGGGCCTATAACAATGCCCCGACAAAGGAAAAACTGACAGAATGGGGAAGTTTAAGTAGAGAGTAGAGAGGGAGATAAGATCAAGTTTGTTGACGTTAATTTAAAAGATGACAAATTGTAGGATTCAGGGAAAGTAGTGGTGACAATTAGTTCCACAGTGGAGAAGTTTTTGGAATGAAAGATGATTTGTGAGATAGAGTTCGTAGATTAGGGTGTGAGTCGTAACTTGGAAAGGGTGTGCATAGGCAGAGCTTCTGGTGGTTCTGTCATACTGCTAATTAATAAATGAAAGAATGGAGCTATACATGGAAAATTTGGACAGATAAAGTAGCTTGCGAAAGTACTTGTATCTTGTTAGGACGTCTCACATGTAGTTATTTACTATTTAGACTCACAGTGCTTGGAGAAGACTGTAGAGGTCTATGTCGTTTCGCGTTTGTATATTAGGTATTTGGACTCTCAAGGCTTGGAAAAGGTTAAGAGGGCCGTCACATATTCGTTGTTCGTGAGATACATCGAGGGCTCGACTGGAAATGAGCCAACAGAATCTTTATAGCTTCCAAGAAATGTTAGCATATGTGTATATCGTTAGTTTCTATTCATTAAATTATAAGACGCACGTATATGTCCAAAAGTATTTGATATTAGTCGTTCAGAATAAGTTAGATTAGATATTAATAATACAAACGTAGTAATTTCGTGTCGCTAGGCACACCATAGGAAACCCCAAAATAATGACTGTGCATAATACTGCATTCCATTCTATTGTTTTAGGAATTAAGGATTATCTACCCTTGCGACATACATGACTAGACTAGGCATTCTAGAACAAACTAGCATTACCCTTCCATTGTATTTTATGCTGAGTAACGATTACTTTATGTCGGCAAAAATGCTGATGCATCCTAACTCAGTACTTCTACATTATTTAAGAGCACCCCTCGTAGAGAACTACGATTAGGAGTAAGAAGGATTAGGAGTAAGAAGAACTAGGATTACGATTCGAGTAAGAAAAACTAGAGAATTAGAGCTAGGACTATGTCAATCATGAGTTAGAGTTCGTTGGTTCAATGGTAGGGACGCGAGTCACCTAGCCGAGCCATTTGTACAGTGAAGTTGGAATGAAGATAAAATTTAATAGCTATTAAAATGTCTACTCTCTCCACTACGATTCTAAAGACCGCTCGTGCATCAAGAAATCCTGACCAAAGATAAAGTAGCCCACCGATGGAGTGTATCAAAGAATACGACTACGACGATTATGAGGATGATCACCTCATCTCTTCTTTCATCTCTTTCTTTCTCTTTCTTTCTCTCTATTTCTAATTTTTTTCCATAAATTTCACAGTTCGAACACGCCTCACTGGATCAGGAATACTATTCATAATTACAGGGCCGTAACAGCCTATGGGGCCGGAGGGGCCGCGGCCCCCCAAAAATTTTGGCAAAAATGCTTTTTTAATTTTCAAATTTTTCAATAGAGAAAAGTATAATATGGCAAATCTCAGACATGACACTGAATGATAACAGCAGCTATGGAGATGACAGAATGCAATAACACAAAATGTGGATGACTTCGAAAAACCGGAACCAACACAAAAAATAACATTTTACATTCAGCCAAATATGTAACCACAAGGATCAGTTGTTTAGGAAACTTCTTGTCTGATTGATGCATTCTCACGTATTATTACGTATTTTGAGGCTAGTTCTAGACAATTTCGTAATCTTTATTTATATTTTGACTTGGTTTCTTTGACCAAATAAGTGTATGTCTCAGGAAAATTTAGATCAGAATTATAGCTGTCGTTCATAGTGTAAGCGTAATAATATCCATCATACGTAATTATTTTTCGTGAATCATAGAAGAAAAACTGAATATAGTGTGCAGCAAAAAAGATTCATTGGTTAAATGTTTTATACTTGCTAAAACTACCATGAAGCAAACCAAAATTTATTGGGTAATTAAAACGGAAAAGACAACGTCGGATGAAAGCAGGTATTTAACTTTTATTTAGTTTTTAACCTATTGTTCTGTGAAAATTTCAACAGTAACCTCCCCATGGCTTTTTTGCTACTTTTGGTATTATTTTGTAAAAACAATTACGAATTGACTTTTTTCGCTTTGTAGTGCAGCTGAAGCTTCATCGTCTGAAATTTCCAGTGAAGTTACATCAAGCAGCAATGTAACACTACCGAAGCAAACAATTAATCATATTTTTGAAATAAGTCACGATTCTCCAAATCAACCAAGAAACGTCGAATTTGCAAAAACAGGGAAGATTGGACATGAAAGAAGCTTCCAGCCAAATTGGTTTGATTTGTACCCTTGGCTGCTTTATGACGAAGAATTGCAAGCAGCCTTTTGTTTTACATGCGTCAAAGCTGCCGAGACAAATTCTCTCTCTACAAAGTCTTTATTTCAAGGAGATGCGTTTCTCAAAAAAGGTTATCAGAACTGGAAGCACGCTCTCGAAAAGGCACGGGGCTTCCAAAAACATGAAATGTCGAAAGCACACAAAGAGGCCACCATTCGTTACATTAAAAGTAGTTCAAACCAGACTGATGTTGTTGATATGGTATCATCTGAAGCAGAGAAGCAAAGATTTAAGAACCGCCAAATGCTCTTGAAAATTTTAACGAATATTCGTTTCCTTGCACGTCAAGGTGGTGTAGGGTAGTTACTGAGGGGTAGTACCTTTGTAAACTCGCCAGCCGCATCGCTCTTCTAGGCGATGGGTGAGAGCACTGGTCCTCCAGTTCTACTCAAACTCTCGCTTATGGCTCCAAGTAGTTGGTAGTGCACACCTTCGGCCACACCACGGTACCTCACCTCGGCTGGTGAGCAAAACTAAGTTGAGGGGATCGCTAATCCGAAAGGGCTAGTGTTTAGGGGACGTCACCCCTTAAGTGCATGAGGACTGGAACGGCAGAAGAGGCAGAAGAACCAACATGGTCAATGGCTCCGAAGGCGTAACAGCAAGATGTGTGACACATCCAGGGCACTCTCCTGACGGAATGGGACTTGTGGCCAGTCACCGTGGAAGGGATAAGGACCCCACCATGTATATATACACCCTATAGTTAACCATGGATAGCAATAGATGGAAAAGGTGAAACGATGGTAAAGTCGGAACCCCTGCGATGGAACCAGATACTAACTACAGGGAAGAGACGGACACCTCATTGGTCAGTAAGTCTTCGGATGAAGATGGCAGCTCAAACCCTTCTGGAAGGTTGCTATCTGATAGTGTTGCTCTGAAAACCAGAGGTGGATGTCTTCGAATAGGAACATGGAATGTAAGAACACTATTTCAACCAGGAAAGCTAGACAACAGTA
>WIPJ01007965.1:0-32294 GCA_018155075.1 Cassiopea andromeda | reverse complement strand
AAAAAACTGTCTTATATAAAATGAAATTACATATTTAGATATTCCTTAAGATTGTTTAATATCAAATTCTATGTGGCAAACAATATACAACAAGGTGATTCCCCTCTATTGCAAAATCTTCAACCAGAACAACAAGGATGACTTTAAAACCCATTGTAACTTAGTTTTCATTATGACCTTGCTTTTAAGTTGATCATGCAATTTTGTTTGTGGTTCTGAACCTTCAAAACATATTGAGCAGAAAATCTGAAGCTATTCTGAAAATTAAATCAGGAAATTTTGGAATCACACTAAAATAGACCCATGTTTGATCTTCAACTTCTTTGATTCAGTTGCATATTTTACATCTTTTATGTTGAATGTGCAATCGACAAATAAATTCATATGTATATTTTATTTTTAGATCAATACAACAAAGAACACAGCAAACAAGAAAGTGAGAAAATAATTACACCTTCCATAAAGCATTGGACCACAAGGAGTACAAACTCTCATTTAAAATCCTTAGGGAGTGGCCTATGTAGAATGACCCCATGGCAAAAGTTGATCTACTAAGCATATACAAAATTTACCGCAGCACGAAAAAGCGGCAACATAATTTTGACATACTGAAAGCTTTTTTCGTCCGACACTCATCAGAGTATGAAAACGTCGGATAATGACCTAAACGTAAACCTAAATATATATCCAGATGCAGTTAATGTGTTAGGATGCGTCTAATTGGCCCCAAGTGTGACCAATTAGGACCTATTAACATAGTTTACTTAAAGAGTCCCAATGAGAAAACAAACTCTTTTTGTTTACACAAGACTGGGTTTTGAGTCTTAATGTAAACAGATTCCAAAACACTTAAATGAAAAGACGGTCTTGCTTGCCCAATGATCCGAAAATTGTCGTCTGTATATGTTTTGGCGCATTCTGGATTTGCGATAAGGTGTTGTCCTATGGCCGACTCAAATTAATGTTAGAATTGTTCTTTTTGCACATACAAGGTGGCTGTTCTCTTACGGTATTACTCTTATTCCTGATGCTCGTGGGGACATGCTGTTTTATTCTGTCTGCTAGTCTCTGCGTAGTGCGTCCTACGTACCGAGCTTCACATCGGCACGAAAATTCATAAACAACACAACTTTTTTGAGTGGTAGGAACGCAATCTTTTTTTGCAGATGTTAGCATAACCCTAGTGTTGTAAACTACACGGGGCTTCACAGCATAGTAACAAGATGCAATAGCTGTACTGATTTGTTTTTCAAACTTTGATGAAACATTACCAATCCAGGGCAATTTTAGGTATACAACTCCTTACATTTTCTAGATGTTTTGGTAGAGAAAGAGGGCACTGGATTTCTTACCAGCATTTACAGGAAACCAACGTTTACTGGGCAATACATCCGTTGGAATTCCTTCAGCCCAAAGACAAGAAATATTAGCCATATTAAAACCTTAGTTCACAGGGCACTTATGATTTGCTCTAAAACTAAATTAGGCCCAGAGATCGATAAAATAAAGCAACTGCTTATCGACAACGGATATCCAGCAGATGTTCTACTTTCTTGCATTAACCAAAAATTAGCCAGCTTTCCAGCTGGAAAACCAATTGGTCCAGAGAAGTGCCCGGTATACCTAAAATTGCCCTGGATTGGTAATGTTTTATCATAGTTTGAAAAACAAATCAGTAAAGCCATTGCATCTTGTTACTATGCTGTGAAGCCCCGTGTGGTTTACAACACTAGGGTTATGCTAACATCGGCAAAAAAAGATTGCGTTCCTACCACTCAAAAAAGTTGTGTTGTTTATGAATTTTCGTGCCGATGTGAAGCTCGGTACGTAGGACACACTACGCAGAGACTAGCAGACAGAATAAAACAGCATGTCCCCACGAGCATCAGGAATAAGAGTAATACCGTAAGAGAACAGCCACCTCGTATGTGCAAAAAGACCAATTCTAACATTAATTGTGAGTCGGCCATAGGACAACACCTTATCGCAAATCCAGAATGCGCCAAAACATATACAGACGACAATTTTCGGATCATTGGGCAAGCAAGATCGTCTTTTCATTTAAGTGTTTTGGAATCTGTTTACATTAAGACTCAAAACCCAGTCTTGTGTAAACAAAAAGAGTTTGTTTTCTCATTGGGACTCTTTAAGTAAACTATGTTAATAGGTCCTAATTGGTCACACTTGGGGCCAATTAGACGCATCCTAACACATTAACTGCATCTGGATATATATTTAGGTTTACCTTTAGGTCATTATCCGACTTTTTCATACTCTGATGAGTGTCGGACGAAAAAAGCTTTCAGTATGTCAAAATTATGTTGCCGCTTTTTCGTGCTGTGGTAAATTTCTGTAGTATCAACAGACTATTTACATACAAAATTTACTTAGACCTACCACATCTTTTCACTACTTCACAGAATGATATGCCTTTTCTTTGTACAATAGCTTCATATCCACCTACATTGTTGTCTTGCTCAATCTCCATTACCAGTGGAACCTTAATTGTAAATAGATGGTATGATTTACATATGATTAAGAAATCCTTTAACAATTTTTCCAAACATTTTCCAAAACCAAATTGTCAGCTTTCCAAAACTATGAAACACATTTTTGTTTGCATTTTGAGGCCCCATAAAAATAGAACACTGTTTCTAATGCTACATTTTATGCTATTTCTTGCAGATCATAATTGATATAATAAATAGTAAGGTAAACAAACACAACAAATGTGATGTTGAATACAGAAATAATTTATATCCAGTTTGAAATAATGTAGCATCTTTAAAAACAAAATCAAAAACTTTCCCATAGCCATTTTTAACCATTTTTTCCAAAATTTTCCAGGTACTGACAAATGGCATTAGCAACTTCCATAACTATCCTAGACTCTCCAAAACCCATACAAACCCCATATAATACAGAGAATGATGTTTGAATTAAAATGAAATATAGTTATGTTAGATAATTGTGCATATCAACAAGTAATTGTAAATGATGCATGAGCTTCCAAAGGTATTGCAGAATGACATGATAGAGCTCAGTGAAGATTCAAATTCATTTTCCATTTCTCCATTGGTGGTGGATCAAGGATGCCTAATCACGATAGGCATTTATTGCAACATATCTTAACTAGTAGGGGTTCCAATACAAGGGAGGCTCTTATTGAGATGGCATCCTTATTCAAGAAAGCATGGCATAGAAAGCTGATGGGGGAAAGGTGCTTTCAGAGAATTTGGTGTCTACATAAGAGTTTTATGATTGGTAGCTAGTTATGCACAATATGCATGATTAAGAGACACTAATTCAAAGGCAAGCACAGTAAAAAGACTTTCCAGTCTGGTTCATGCATATCATAAATTGTTTGCCATGGATATTTTTCCAGCACCGGATCCATAATTCTGTTCCATTCATCTGAGACCAGATCCACAGAGCTTGCATAGATGAGTGTGCAAATGTGGAAACTTCTAAAAAAGTTACCAACTTTGCAAAACTTCCAAATTAGTTTCATCTTTGTGTCCCTTAGAACTTTTACTTGCATCATCGGAATGGAAAATGCAACCCCTAGGCAACAAGCTGCCTGCCTTTTGCTACCCCTGGGATTTTTTGCAATTGTTACTGTTACTTTATCTTTATAGCTAAGGAGAGTTCTCCTCAAAGTTTGGCTGAGCTCAACTTTGTTCTTTGCGATATACTAATAAGATCAATCTTTCCTTGTACACACAGCATCCACTTGTGATAACACAAAGTGAGGGACGGATTCAAGAGACAATTATTTGGGGGTGTACGTAGTTGAAAAGTTGAAATACCAAATAGGCAGCCTGGCTATTTCAAGCAAATGTGGCACAGATAATGAAACAGTACAGAAAGTGGAAGTACCTCAACTGAGGGTAAAAGCTAATACCCCTTTAAGTGTGTGCAAACTTGTTGAATGTTATAAGCTATATGCTTAGTAGCATCATTCATGTCCTAGAAAAGGATTAAAGCATGCAAGTTGAGTTAGCAAAAAATGTCTTGATTTCATTCCCTCTAAAATGTAGGTAAATTCCTTTTTGGCAATCAAGACAAACATTTTATGCATCATTGATCTCAAGTAAGACAACGAATACATGTCCTCATCGGAATCTCTTTGAATTGGGTGGGTAAGTAACTTACACTTATTTCAGTTATCCATGTCTTTTTCAAATTGACCTGATACTTCTTCATCATTAGACTATTCACTAAAAGTATCTCTTTTATGTTTATCAGTAGCATCATTGCCAGATTTTTGGAATTCATTCTTGTAAATGAATTACTTATACAGAAGCAGAAGAGATTTGCTTGGGTGATACATGGAGATATCCCTGTTTTATACAATTCAACCAGATACTAGCTTAATTCTACCAGATACTCTGCTTCAATAAGCATTTCATATGGTAGATTTACTAGGCATTGCAACTTGGTACCCTCAAGTTCACTTGTTAATTGTAGAGATAGCTACATGTGATGTATTTCTGGAAAATCAAGAAAAGTGATTGTATGAAGAGAATATCTTAAAAGAAGCATTGAAGTGGAGCAGTTTAGCCACTGGGCACTTTCAAAATAATGCCCACAAACTACAAGGTAATGCCAATTACTACTTTTCAAATATTGATGACTTTGAAGCTCTTGTTGAACTTGAGAGCCAATCTGATAACAAAAATGAATTTGCTAATTTTGACATTTCTCTACCTCTTCATTGAACTTCAAACCAAAACAGCTGCCACTGAGTATAAGACTATTGCAGAACTTACTGACTGGTACAAAATTTTGAAGGATTTACCAAATGGAGAAAAAATATTGGGGATGGTGTCACACCCTCTATATCCCTCTGCTAAGTCTGCCTATGCATGAAGTATGACAAAAATTCCCAAATTTTCTGATACATGATTCCCCCAAGACATCTTTACCACCCCTGGAACATGGGCCACTATATGGGCTTGTATCAGGGGCTATTTTTCCATGATGTCCCCCCTGTCTAATTATTATAAAAAACTATACAGCATATGAAGTTCTGTCAAAAAGTGCCAAAAACCTCCAGATTCTGATTCAAAACTGTGAAATTGAGTCACCTGCCTGTATTTTAGAGAGCATTAGTTTTTTTATCTATAATGGGCAAAGATTTGTCATTGAATGAATAAGTTTGACCCCTCCCAAATATTTGATTACTATAAAGTGTTAAAAAAATAATTTTAGATTAAATGTCCACATTACTTGTCACCTTTAGATGTAATTACAGTTTATAGACAGCGACTGCTCAAATATGTGACGTCTTTTGTTCATAATCCAAGGTTACCTTTAAAAAAACATCCCTTGAGATTCTAAGAGCTCACGAGCACAGCTAGTGAACCATAGAACTGGGATCCAAGGTTGGGGACAGAACAAATCGGAATTCCAGTGGATCTGGAGTGCTCAAATAGCTTAAAACTAGACTATTCAGAGTGCCTACACAACTGCCCGTTTCACATTTAGAACAGTCCAGAAAAATACAAAGAACAGGCTTTTAAACGTACGAATACACAATTAACAGCAGTACTTTGTCTTCAATTGACGAGAATCATTCTCGTCAATTAAAGACATTACTGTTGTTGTTTACTCGTACGTTGTACTTGTTTGTAAGGCAGCCCACAACAACGTGTACTCTGGAAAAAAGGCCACAAGAAGACCATAGGGAACGGTAAGAGTTTGAGGGTATGGAGTGACTATGCATATCCTACCAATAATATAGACGTTAAATGACTTACGTGAAGTAAATGCCTGCTCTTTGAAGTTGGTTATAAACAGTATGGCTCAGATTCAGGGTCAACATTGAACTACGCAAGACAGGAGAGATGAAAGAGAGGCTTGGCGATTCCACCTTTGGCGGCAAAGTTGCCATAGCCGACCTCATCCTAGCCACCAAACCAATACCAGGCCCGTCGGAACGAAATTGATATTGGGGGGGCTGCGAGCGAAGGGAGCTAAAATGGGGGTCCGGGGGCTTTGCCCCGGGAAAATTCTTCAATACCACGCCCTTTTATCGCTGGAAACGCCCATTCTGTACAACGTACACACTTCAAATGATGTTGAAATGACGTTATTTAGATGTTTAATTGACAACGAACACTATTTACAAAATATTTAAATCTTGAAAATTGAATTTTATGATTGGCTGAAATCCATATATCTGTCATGTCATCCACTAACATTACCTTTCTTAAACTTCAAATGGGCTTAAAAAGATTAGCTATATACTTTAAATCATTCACAGCAAACCATTTCTGTTGTCTTCGTAAAATTCACGGTGAGACACTTCGATTCATATACGTACGGGAACATTCAATAATTACGTAACCATGATGTGGTAGGTATGTGTAAGCTTTTTGGTTACGACTGATTACGATCAATATGTATGGTAGGTAGGTTCTTAAAATTTGGGTGACGTAATTTTTGAACGTTCCCTACATGTTTTTATTGACTCAAAATACACGCATTTTTCATAAGAACTGGTTTATAATAAACGAGTACTAGACTGGTACAAAAATTAAGAAACTTTAGTACTATGCTAAAGAAAAATGAAGAAACTAAAATCTCTACAAAAACTCCGATGACTATATAGGCTTAACGATATTAATGGTATAGACATGTTTTTACTATAAATAGTACTTGGAAATTGTGATTTTTATCTGCTTGGGCTTTTTGTAATGTTAGTATTTATCTCCATTCAGAAATGCTCAATATCCAAACAATGAGGCAATTTAGCTTCCGAAAATAAGAACCCAGTTAAGAAACTTTTAGTACTAAAATGGCGAATTTTTTATGCCAAATTAAGAAAATTTTAGTACTAGGTGCTGATCCAAGTATCTTATAAAAAATGCGTGTATACATACATCTATGAACGAGTAATAAATGATTTATTGGGATAACTGGCTGATCTAATGTCTTTATCAGCTTAAGGTTTGCCCGTTAAAGTATTTTTTCGAGAATTTAAGGAACAAACACTAGCAAATTATTGGGGGGGCTGAAGCCCCCCAGCCCCCCCGTTCCGACCGGCCTGAATACAATCTCAGCGGCCTACATCTAAAGCGATAGGCAATTAGAATCTATAAACCATGACCAATAATGAAGCAAAAACGTCCATTTTACTTACCTAAAGTCAGAATACAGCAAAAGAAGTCATAGTCATTGTCTACATCTATCAAATTTCAACAGAATACTTGTCAGAAAGCAATGGTGGCGTCTACACATTTCGCTATATCCTAAAAATATTTCTAATTTATGATAAATATAAATATTCTCATCAAGGCTTGCATATTAAACGTTATTATCGAGACTATTCACTTTAGTAGAACATGCGAATCGCAGTATAACAGGGACCCTCCTAAAAGGTAGTGTAATGTAAAATACAAGCACCCTCCTTCTCATAAATCGTTTTAGCTATGAAGGTATGCACTGCAGAAAGGTTTTTGATTAGAAAGTACTGTTAAAATTTGTTAAACATTGATGCTTTTATCTACACTACATTTATTATACGTATTGTTCTATGATGCAAGAAGTAATTTGTAATGTATTATTAAATGATATTCCTTCTATATTTAGCGTATTGAGATGAAATTGGTGTGAAGATATAAGAGCCTATATTAAGAAACATCGTGGCCTAAATTTACTTTAAGTACCATTTACATAAGAACCAATGTAGGCTAAAGTGAAAAGTGCAAGTTCCTTACGCGGGCTATTACTGCAGAGGGGCGAATTGTGCTACTTTAAATTCTTTATAAACCTTTGCAGTTATCAAGGAACGATTTGTAATGTGGAGGATACAAGAAGTCATTGCCATTTCTATAATATGCTTGATCAATTTCTCAACCACTCGTTTTTTCCAACCCCAAATTATGTCTTGGAGAATTTTATGGCCCCGAAAATTGTATCCCCCATCTATTAGGCAACAAAAGTATGAAGTTTCTTTATAACAACGCTTACTTTAGAAATATTACCGTTCGGGAGGGGTCATGACCTCCAGCCCCCTTGGTTCCCCCCTGAGTTTAATATATCTGGCTTTTTTGTCAAAATTGGCCTCTTAGCTTTGGAATTTCAGAATCTTGTGCCTGTTCACATGCTATAAAAACCAAGTAACTATACGGAATACCTAGAGATTTATATCAAATCTATGTCAAAAAGCCTATGGAACTTTTAGAACGTTGTTTGGCTCAAAGGAAAGACTCAAATATCAACGTCTCACACAAGCCATCGAGTAAACCTAAACTATACGATCTCCAATTTGCTACTTTCTTCGTTCATTGTCGGAGTTCCTTCTAAAAATACATCGAAGACTATTTTCAAGAACTGCAATACGTTAGACATACAGTAAACGTTAGAAGAAATCTGCTGCTGAGAACTATAGTGATATTTGGATATTTGATTTGACCTTCTTTACAAACGTGACAGACTGCTGTTGTGTGCTCTGCTATCATTCGCAAGTCTTGTGTCGAACCGACCGAAAATTTAGTTGCTATTCGCAGTTGTATGACTATGACACCGATATAACGAATTTTTTCAATTGTTCTGTTCCTGAAACATTTCAATGAAGTTAAAATGGCAGTTAAGTTCCAAAGTGACTAGGATTTGGCTAGTTTGTTCATCAGCCTTAAAAGACAGATACTTCTGCTCAAACTTCAATGATGAATGATACTCAAATTTACTTCGAAAAGGCGAAAAAATTCAAACTGTTAGAAAGGTGTTTGTATCCTCATCCTAGATTGGCTACTTCGAATAATGCAAGGGGGATTTCTTTCGTAGTCTGGATATTGCACGGCTGTAAGTAGCAAAGGTAAGAAGTTTGCGTGACTGAGAGTAGAGATTAGCGTATGCTATTGCTTTGCTAAAAGAAGTTTGCTCAGCTTGGCATTGCAATTTGTCTCTACAATTCTTTATTTTCACCATTTCTTCAATATTTTATCTTAGTTTAGGGTCTTACATATGAAACTCAGATAGCCCCAGTGTTCCTAGTCCAAGAAAGATAGTATGGGCAATTTCATTTGAAAATTTTACTTCTCCATCTACACACATTTTCTCAAATTTGAGGATTTTGAAGTTGCATGATCGCTTTAAACTGAAATTACTTAGTTGTGTACTGTGGTAGCTAGACATCCCCCCCTGTTTTCACTCTTTTTTGAACTAGGTGGTTCTTTTCATCAATATGGTACATGACGAGTTAAAAATATCAATATTTTTGTAACGCATAACAATACAGTGCAGTATGGCCTCAGGTCTGTGAGCTACTTTAGTGCTAGATTTTAGAATGACACTCCTATTGATATGAAAACTTCACGGTCTGCTTGTAGATTTCATCAAAAATTCAAAGTATTCTTCATTGAAAACTCTTCAGTTGGTATGTTGTAGCTTTAAATTCACAATCTGCTTGTAGTTTTCATCAAAAACCCAAAGTATACTTCTTTGAAAGCAATTACCAATAATGGAATTCCTAGGTTGAAACCATTACACTTTCCCAGATTGTAGAACTGACTTAATATCATAGCATAGTTGTTTCAAATTCATTAATCATTGATGTAAAATAGAGGGTGCTCTGTCCTTGATTAGACAAGCTACTGAGAAAGTGACTCTTCAAAAGATTCCCTTACAAACAATTCTCCAATTTTGCCCTGCCCTTCCATGTCGTTAATTCTCTTTAGTTGGTATGTGTAGCTTTAAATTACTGATTATTTTATAGTGATGTATTAAATCTGTTATTTTGTATGTGGAGGAATTCTATAATATATATTAATGCTTAAAGAATCCTCATTATGGAAGTCTTGCAGTTCACATATTTGATAAGGTCAAAGCAAGTTGTTGCCCATATTTTTGGGAAAGCAACCTCTCTTGCTATGACTCATAAAGAGAGTGAAGGAGGGATTTAGGAAGTACCAGGGATGTCATGAATTTAATTATAGTACATCTGTAGTTTTAAGTTGTGACAATGATGCCCTCATTTTGCAATTATAGCACCATATTTCAGAATTGCTAGAAATCCTACATAAAAGAGAAATTCTGCATGTCCGGGGAATAAGAGGGACTTTGGAAAGCATTATCGGAACTCCACCAGCTTGATCAAAATTGATGAAATCATTCATCATGTTGCAAAATGTGAAATCAAACTTGACTGTTTGAGCTTGTGCTTTATCAAAACATTTTCATAGATGCAGCAATCGATGGTAGGGTGATTGCAGGAGAAGTGAAATGCAGAAAGAGGAGCATATATTAGCTGTCTTGCAGAAAGTTGTGAATGATTGTACATGGAGAAATATGCTGATGCTGCCACAAAACTATGATGTGATGGATATCAGGTATTTTGATTCACTCCTATCATGAACTGTTCTTACAATTATTTTAGGAAATATTTTTGTCTTCTGCTATGGTTATTAACATTTCAGAGGTGAAGAAAGTAAGGTATTTTTATGTATTTACTTCTGTAATGCCATCATCATCACCTCCATGGAGCTCCAGGATGACCATCCTAAACAAGTAGAATGGAGGGCTAAGCCACTCCCTGGACAATTCCTATTTTACTTTTTTGATAATGGTATGTCTGTCCCTGTTGTGTATTTTTATGCAATGCAAACCAAGACAGAACCAAAAGCACCAGCATGCAAAGATCATAAACTATCCAATTAACTCGCATGATCACTTTCCTGTAAATGCAAGCAAGTTCAGACCAAGCTAGGATTTCATCGAACATATTATATGCTTACTGGAAGGGGGCTGTGCTCCTCAAAGCCTCTCTCCACAATAATTTTTATGTCCTTTAGAAATCATCCCATTGCTTGTAGTGATGAAGCAAAGAGTTGAAGTGTCTGTAAATTAGAACTCCATTTTCAAAATAACATCTCTCCATCTTTTGATCGAAATTTTCAATAAATTCCTCAGGCACTTAGTCATTGATGGTATCTTTACTCTTTATTGAATAGTGATAAACCAAGAAAGAGTTTTTTGAATTTAGTGTCTTCATCATTTGTTTTGTATCTCTTTTTTAAATAATTTGTGTTGACAATCTCCTACATCAATTTATTTTTGTTCTAGTGTCAACAAATAGTGAAAAGTGAAGAAAGTTAATCGATTGATTGATTGATTGATTGATTGATTGATTGATTGGTTGATTGATTGAGTAAGTGAGTGAGTGAGTGAGTGAGTGAGTGAGTGAGTGAGTAATTGATTCTTTGTTGAATGATTTGGTAAGCTGAGCAATCAGTTGAATGACTGACAAAGTGACTAGGTGATTTTTGTGCTTATTGATTAGTGATGAGTGATGGCAATTGGTTGGAGTGATTGAGTAATTCACAGATCAGTTCAGCACTTTGATGATTACCTGATGAGTATAAGTCAGTTTTTCATTGAAAATTTGTTAATTGAATATTTTTATATGGATATTTCCTTCAAATTTTTGAAGAAAATACCATAAATCCTGCTTCCTCAAAAGAGCCTCCCAATTTGGCCCCTACCCTAGAGCTACAAATTGTTAATAAGCTCCCACCCATGTAAGTTGCTGTAGCTATTTATTAACAATAACTCTTATGTCCTTTAAAAAGGAACCCACTGCTTGTATTTGTGGCATCAAAGAAATATTCTATGATGGAAGAATTTTAACTTGAATATGACCAACCATCAAGAAGAAACTTTAAGCCCCCCACTCCTTGAATTTAGTTCTTTCCTCAAATAGGCAACCATACAAAAGTCAGGAAAATAGATAAGCCTCAAATGTCTAATTTGACAATTATGGTATCCTAGTTTTGTGATGATCATTCTTAAAGTAGCTCAGTTTGATCATTAGATTTTGGTAGTTAATTGAAAAATTCACTGACAGGATAGTGTTCAATATTTCAAATTTCTGCCCAAAAAAATCAAAGTCTTCTGATAAGAGACCAAAAGAGCGGAAGAAATTGGGAGAAAATGACGATGAAGATGATGATGGCAGTTGTGATGAGAAAGATGCTGATGAAGAAAACCAATAAAATGAAGGAAATGAGAAAAAGAAGAAAGAAGAAAAGCTTAGCATTGAAATTGCATTGCGTATGCAAATTTCCTCCATATTGTCCAACATTCAAGGAATTATCCATTGAAAGTTCCACCAAAGGACATTTATTAGGTGAAGGTTACCATTGAAGGAAAGACGTAAAGATTCCTGTTAAAGTTATATTATTTATATCAGTGTCTCCCAACTATGTTGCCACACAACGCTAGTAATTTTCTTATCAAAAGTATGTCCCTTGCCTCCAAAAAGATTGAGTAACACTTATGTACATTGCATTGTCTACCACTCAAGTAATTATCTATTCAAAATTCCCAAATGGACATTGATTGTACTCAATGTGTTTTGTTTTGGTTTTTCAAACAGGCAGTGAAAAAAGAGTTAAAAGCCAAAACAAAAAAGCAACTTTTATCACGCTTCCAACATCATCAAAGAAAAAGAAGGTAAAAGAGGAAGAGGTAAAGGAACAAGTAAAGGTGAAGGTGAAGGAAGAAAGGATGAAGGTGACAGGAGAAAATATGAAGAATAAGAAAATAATAGCAAACGGTGCACAATTTTCTAACTTATGATGTGATAATTTTATGGTTTGAAATAGTCTTACCTGATTATTTCCTGAAGATTAAGGTGGAATTTATATTGGAGATATATATCCGGATAAATATTTATTCACATAAAAATTCAAGCTGATAGATCTCCCGCCCACAAATGAAAAATTTATCCGGAGGAATGTCTATTCGCTTGGCCACATACATATTTATCCTAATATAAATAGGTATAAATATTTATCCGGATGAATCTCGTAGGTGTAAGCGTATATATCCGCATAGATATTTATACAGATTCATTGGGAGGCTATTTTTTGTATTTGAATTCACCACAATGCGGCTTGCACATGAAATAAGCGCAAGTGTTTGTCTGTTAGTTTAAGTCATCGTCATTCCTACTGTTACTATCATGGATGCTATGCATAAAATCAAAATCTAGTTAGCAATAGATTACTGTAAAACTATTTTCTCGTCTCTTCAGAGCAGATTTTTCACAATTTTCATCATCGTCTTTATGCTAAACTTATTGTTATTATGATTATAATCATTATCATCATAGTTATTAACCATTGCTATGCTCGCAGAAAAATCAAAGTAAATGCTATTACAAAAATAGCTGTACATTTTGAAAGTTTAGTTTAGACACTTACTTTCTTTTCCAACCTTGCAGTAAGGGAAATTCTAGCAGTCTGGAACACGACAGATTTTAGCTGTGCTTTTTGGTTAGATTTGCTATCAAACTGTTCACTTTATTCCTAAGTTGGATTTTGTTATCAGCAGCCATGAAAGTAAAAGTGATTCAGAGGAAGATGAGCCACTGTCAAAAATACCTAAAGGGCCATCTGTGGGCATCTTTATTCAGCTTTTTTATATAAAAATGGAGAGTGGTTGGAAGCCATGTATAGCAGGAAATGTTGTTGTACCTCAATGACGTTCTAGAATAGATCGTTGTAGCATCCTTAGTAAGCCCAAAGCTTTCCCTGTAGCAACGAATATTTTTCTACTTTAGGAAACTTACCGTGATCTACCTTGGAGACAATGAAGAAATTGAGACAGTTATTGAAGATTTACTGGATGATGAAGATCTTGAAAATGTCACTATGAAAGTGATTTGTAAAGAGGTAAATATTTCATGTATTTTGACACTGTTAATGAATAGAGCAGTCATTTATCGTTTATCTTGCGGACTTGATACTATAATTATTGCATGTTGTTTTCTAGCATTATATATATGTTATACTTTATTACACTATTCTGCATATCATTAGTATATATTAGTATTTGTTGGCGCTTGTGGATGGTTCTAAGGATGTACTGGGGAAGGGATGGAAGAATGGAGACCAGACTAAGAAGAATATGAGCAAGGAAGAAATGGGATAGTCTAGGGTAGGAGGGAGAGAGATTTGAGACCAGACTTAAGAGCTCAAATATTGTCTCATTGTTGATGCAAAGTTCTTTGTAGAAGAATGAAGAGCATAGATGAAATAGGGAGAAAAATTTTTTGTTCACGTTTGTTGCATTCCACCTTTGGTGATCTCATGCGTGTGAAGTTGAAAATCTTTTATGTTTGCAGTTGATTTTGATGTTTTTAGGTGTTCGACACTGCAAGAGACATAGGTACTATTCTGTTGTCTCCAAGGCATGATTTGACCGAGATGAAATCGTTTATCAAAGAGACTGTGCAAGAGGTTAGGATATTTGTCATCTATTGTTGGTCATTGATTTCCAAGAAGGTATTTGTGAAAACAGGGGGCATTAAGCTTGACGTAACCATACATTTGTGTGTGTATATATATATATATATATATATATATATATATATATATATATATATATATATATATATATATATATATATATATATATATATATATATGTATATATATATATATACGGACCCCAGGCAAGGCCAATTAAGACAAATATCTTTTGTTTCTGTGGATCATTAAGCAACAAATAAAGATTCTGATAAGTCTGTTGTTTTTTTTAATATTTGGACATATCAAGGCTCGTGCTGCTCTTTAAAATTTCCTTAAATTTGATTTACACTTTTAAGGGCGCTTAAAAACTCATTAAATTCGTGTATTTCTGGACAGACCTCGTAAATACTTCAATATTGCTAATCAATTCTTTCTAGAGAAGATTTTCAGCAGCAAATTTATTTAGGAAGTTATGTGATTTTCGTTATTGGAAAAACACAAAAAATACCCCTTAAAAACTTTTTTATGGTCCTTAAGCACATCATTCCTTACCAATAACATTGTGTTATTTTTAGATCATATTATGATAAGATGGATCGTAAGATCATTGATCATTGGTCACTTCACAGTGGATTAAAGACTCTGAATCGCTAGTTATTTATTGTTCACAAGATAGAGCATATCATGTGATAATGTAAACATACATCACTGAACTTTAGATATTCTGGCAATACATCAGTACGGTTCCCATATTAGTCACCAGTTGGCCAATGCCTAGTATTATCATTGAGAAGCAATATATCTTCAAAGCATGTTTATTATATCATCAATTGCAGCAAGTTCCTGATCCACTTTCAAGTTTCGTTATACCCCAAAACTCCAGTATTTTCCCGTGATTGTTTTGTTTTACAATAGAGCTTTCAATAGATGGTGGCTACCCGCAATTTATCGCCGGCCACTTCTGCCCAAACTGCCCTCTACTTTGACCTAAAATACCGTTAAAATGTACACATAATTTATGCCCCCATGGGACACACCCCACTACAATATATTATCAGCCGCTTGTTCTAACAATTATTGAAACCTCTGGCATGGTTGTCAAGTTTTGAAAGTGCTCACCCTCTTTTGCCAGATGAAGCAGAAATTCCAGCATTTTGCAGATTATCTTTTAAGTATTTGGGCTGAGATATTTGTGGAATAATTAATCGCAGTCACCTTGCGTGAATTTCAAAATAAATCCTTTCTCAAGCCAAGAAGTTCAGGCTAAGTCTTTCTCCTGTCCATTTTTGAATGAATAATCTTCACCAATTCAGATAGAAGTTATTTGTCCTAGGGGAATTTAGTTTAGATTTTGTTAAAAGTTAAACTGAATTTTATCTAATGCTTCCACGATGCTTTAGACAATTACTGACTTGTACTTTTAATTTGCCTATCGTTAAAATTGCTTTTTGTACATTTCTAAGAAGTTTTTTTGTATCTTCTAGCATTATGTCTAACCTATGATTCTTAATCAAATAATTGATATTATTTATGGCTAATTCAAACATCATCAGTAGTTTTCTTTTCTCTCATTTCTAAGTACATTGTATTGTTTTGACTTTTGCAATATCGAATAAATATTGCGTCCTATCGAGGATTCAAATACATCACGTTATGCTTCTGAGACCTTGTTGCGCTCCTACCCCCCCCCCACCAACTCAATTGCTCAAGGGAGGACGATATAAGAGGCAGAGTGAAATATCCTGAAACTTGTCTGCCAAGCTGTTCTATTTTTCACAGTTGCCATAGTGACCATTGATGAATGAAATGAATGAAAGTGTGAAGAGGTTGGTGGGCGTTCTATTCTGCTTAAATTACCGGTAGCCTCCTTATCTCATTTGAGGGTACTAGGGTAACATCACAGGCGTACAACTAGAAATTTTCGAGGGCAATGGCCTAATCTGTGACAAAAGGCACACTAAAACTTTTAAAGAAGATGTGCTCTCCGAACACTTTTTTCATATTCACAATTAGAGAAAATATTGTTGGAGATTTATTGATATCGGTACTTTGAGGGCCAATAGCCCTTACTGGCACTTCTCATCAAGGCAGAGAAAGGGATTAGGAGCCGGGTGTGTAAGGCCTCGTAAAATCTTTGAGACCACGCCCTGTCCATGTTGGAGAAATACCCTTTTTGTTTAGAGAGGGCAGTACAAAACAGAGCACTTTCTTTTATTACTGAAAAGGGCAGGAATCTAGACCACGTGGCCCTTCCTCTAGTTTTGTGCCTCTGTTGTGAAGAATTTTGTCTTGAACAACTTCACTGGCAAGTGAAGTTTTAGGCATGTCGCCTTCAGGGCTCTATCATACAGCATACAGGTACCAGTATGTAATGCTTTGAAGTATCCACTCGCATAAATAACGGACAATACATTTCCTGAATATACTACAAATCAACAAATAATACAAAAGAATAAATCACCGAATTTCCTATACATGCAATGAGCAAGAATTATAGAGCAGAATGTTAAGAACACTCTTCTATAAAGCAGGCTCTATAATCGTCCTTATTTTTGGCAAGTTTTGTAGAAAAGGATATACCTTAGTGCCACATGACCCATCTTGCCACTCTTTTTCTTAAATATTCTTGGGAAAAGCTATGTTTGGGTGACAGACATTCTTTTTCTTCCGTTGAGGAGGTTTGAAATACAACTTTTTCATAGGAATCAGTAATGTTGAGGTTCATGATGGCTGTTCCTAACTTTTCCGAAATTTTGAAGCTGAATTATGCTTCAGTTTGTCTTAATTTTCCACCAAATGCCATGCTCTTGGTTTTCTAAACTTATTGTTATGAAAATGAGAATCATATTAGAACTTTGAAAAATTAAGATGAGAGAACAAATCTGGTTATTTTAAGTCACTATTAAAGCTTTACTTTGGAAATTAGTATTATTATAAACTTTTTGAGTGTTAATAAATAAACAAACTCAAATGTTTTACCACACTTTTGAGACTCAAATTTCATGTTAAATATTAATTGAAGTGCTTTATTATATATTGCTTATTTTATTGTCATAAAATCATCATAGAATTATGTGAATACAGATAATTTAAGATGCTTAGTATTAGCAGAAGTTTTATGGAATGAAAGATGATCATATGAGCTTTTTCACTAAGGATTGTTGTAAAGACCCATTGAGATCATAGAAACAAGAAGAGAAAGGAAAAAGTAGAGGCTGTCGTTAACAAATGATGATAAAGCCAAAAGGAAAGAGAGTCTTGATTATTGAAAGGTAAAACAATTGTTTCATAAATGCTATTTATTTTGGATTATAAAAAAAAGAGTTTGAGCTAAATGTTCCACCAAGCTAATACTCTAGTTTCTACAAAATACGAAGAAGGAAAACTTTTATTGTTCAAGAATTTAGTTTCTTTGAAATGTATCTAATAAGACTTACATAACCTGACATTTAAATCCTTCGGTTGATTTGCTAAGTTGAAAAGTGCTACATGTTTTTTCTTATGTTTTCTTTGATTCTTGTCATGCGTTGGTGGGAATTGATTTGAAAGTCAATAAGTTCCAGTTGTCCAACCGTATCCTTAATTTTTTCCTGTCTCATATTAACTGAAAATTTTCCATGTTCAAGGGCAAAGGAGTTAAGCTTAATGACTTTGACATTGGTGTGTACACAAATACATTTAATTCTGTTGTTACTTGCATAAAAGATTTTGAATTATAGTTCATTCTACAACTTGTATTAAACATGTTTTTCACAAAAATTTGAAATATTTCTTGATAGTGATTTCGAGCTTTTCTATGAAAGCCAAACTGCAAGACCAGCCCAGTAACACTTTTCTATTCTAATTCACACCTCCACTAGTTTCCATGTATTCTCCATCAGTATCACAGTTTTTCTTTTTTGAGTTATGCTAATTTCTTTAACTGATTTGTTTTCTTGCACTTTTTCATCAAACATACAGTGGCGAAGATAGGATGAAAAAGTCAGTCCTGCCGTTTTGGAATGAAAGGAAAATACATAAGAGGGGATCTCTAAAATTTTCTTAACCCCTGCTTTTTTGAAACACTCTATGGAAAGTACCCATTTTCAGATCCTTAAAGTTGACATACATCTCCTAAAAGTATAATGAAAATTGCATGAGTTCACTTTTACATTGAAGACAGATTTTAACACCATTTTTTTGACTTAATTCCCCTTCTAAATCACAGATTGGTGCTTTCAGAACTGCTGTAAAACATATACTACATAGAATTAAATCATGTATTTCACTGTTAAAAAAACATTTGGAGAAAACAATTGGATCTTATAAGTATCAAATTGTAATTGCCAGGCAAATTAGTCCTCAATGGAAACTCCAATTGAGTTAAGCTATCGGCTGATGCTTTATATTCCAACAAGTGTTGACAAAAAGTACCTTCAGTATGCTAAAATATGATTTAACTCTTCCTTGCCATTCTAAAGCCTTGAGGTTCATAACATCTTTGCAGGCTTTTATTGTAAGGCAGAATAGTGAGACTCAGTAGTTTCTCTTAAAACCAATATTCAGAAGCAAAACATGATTATCATAAACAATGAGGACAATTCTATTCTGCAAATGTATATCATAAACCAACAACCAAGGAAAAGTGGAATCTATCAGAACTAACATCAAAAAGTTTCAGAAACCTCTCAACTACTTCTCCTTCCCTATCCAAACGAATGATGACACTGAGCTGCTCCTTAGTAGAAACATCGGTTGTTTCATCTACCTGAATGCTCAAGAATCTACAATTTTCAATTTCCTTGTCAATCTGATCTTGGATGACAGAATCTATGCGAATCTCTGAATAAACGCCAGTGAAAACACCAGAATGTATCATTTCACCTTCTGTCAACTCCCTATGGAGACGACGTTCAAAGAAAGATCATATTTTGCAAAGCATTCAAGTAGCTCCCAATAATTTCCCTTATTAAGGCCATCTCTAGATTCATCGTGACACCTAAAGGCTAATTCTTGTTTGCTTAAGAATAATATAGCTTCACAAATGGCTTTAAGCATCTCCCTGTTCTGCCTTACCTGCTCATTATGGCGCTGCACCTCTTCTCTTCTCGCTCTTGAGAATAGAATAACGGCCCTTTCTGTCGCATCAAAGGTCTTCCATTTCATATCCTATTTCCCCTACTTTTTCTTAATGTTTCCCTACTTTCCCCTACTTTTCACGATTTTCCCCTACATTCCCTACAAAAGAATCTAAAATTGAAAAGTAATTTTATTGTTTAGAAAAATTAGAAGAAACTTAGAAGCAGGAAATTTTCAAAACACAACTCTTCTGTAAAATAATGTTCTCTCGATGCATTGTAGCTGTGTACCCTGTAACCAGAAGGGCAATGCGAACAGCAGAATTAAAACAAAGATACAACTCAATTTTGCTTTTCTTTTTAATCGAACCAAGCCTAATGAAGTTACCAGTCAGTATAAAAGGAATGTTATGACGCAGAGAAGCCAGCTTTCAATGAATGAGTAGAAAAATAGCTTATTGTGACAAATGCTTCCATTGCAGTAATGTGACACTTCACATCTGTCAGTAATATGCCACCCACAAATCTATGGCAAACATCTATCTCAGTTGATTGTCCTTGAACAATGCTGAACTAGTGTAATTGACATTGTTCCGCCCTTTCATATACTAGCCAGCAACAAGCGAAGGCTCAAACTCCAAAAAGAATTCAATGGAAATAACCTGATTAACATTTTTGCAAAGTCCCTACAACTTTCTGGATTTTCCCCTACAATGGCGTAATTTCCCCGTAGGTTCTCCCTACTCCCTACAAGACTCTGTTTTCCCCTACCGTAGGGAAATTCCTCTACGTGTGGGAGCACTGCTCAACATGCCTGCTTTGGAAAATGTTCAGTTCGTTTGACCACTTACTGAGCGGTGCTCAGTCTTGCTCAGCCTTGCTCAATCCTGCTTGGTCGCGATCAAAATTGTTGAGTGAGTAATAACATTTCTTTTGTTCGAGGTGTTGTTGACCCTTCCTTGGAGCACCCTGCAGAAGGCTGCTCAGCTCGCGCATGCTCAATTTGATATTGACTGGTTTCGTGCCATTCTGTATTGCGTCATTGATGTTCTGCTATCTGCTATCAGTAATAAACATCTTGCTAGTTATTCCGTATATTTTTTCACGAGAAAATCGATTTTAATATTTGGGAAAGCGACAGTGGAGACGATAATAATAGGCCTGAAGCGGCAATTAAAGTTAGCGGTTTGGATGAAGGTGAATGGAAGGACAAATAAGGCCTAAGCCCTGACGAATATGTTTCAAGTTCCGATGAACCTGACGAAGCATTGCAGGCAGCCCTCGAAATTATTAAACGATCGAAGAAGACGATAAAAAGTAAAAGACGACCTTCAATGGCCGTTGAGGATATCAGTAGCGGAGCTGAAGAGAATAAAAAAAGAAAGCAAAACAACAATTCTCAATGTAGAGCCCCTCCTAGTGATAGCAGGAACGGGAAGCAAACCAAGAATAAAGCAAAGGAAAATGTAAGTAAAGACGACAAGAATAAAGTTAAAAAATGGAGCAATGAAGAGACTGCTCATTTGATTGACATGCTTGAAGAACGTACATGTCTCTGGGATGTTTTTGACAAGAGCTACCATGACAAGGATAAAAGAGCAAAGGCACTGACTGAAATGGAGGAAGAAATTGGAATTAGTGTTGCAAACATAAAAAACAGAATTCTAATTTTACGATCACAGCTGGGGAGAGAAATGACCAAAATTGCAAAAGCCAAGTCAGGGCAAGGTGCAGATGAGCTATACAAACCCACTTGGATTTTCTCGGACAGACTCCAATTTCTATGCCCAGTCATACAACCTGGAAAGAGCAAAGATAGCTGGAGTAGAGTTAATGATGAACAAATCTCAAGCAATGGGGCTGCTGATGAATCCAGTTCATCAGCAGAATTTGACATTGTTCAAAAAAACCAACAAAAAGTTATCTCCTTCATGCCAAAGGTTAAGAAAATGTCTTTAGAAGCAAGAAGACAAGATCTGTTGGAAGCATGCATAAATGTCCTGAAAAATCCAACTCCAAGTGCATCACAACGGCAGTGCAATTTTTCTTTGTATGTGGCAGAGAAGCTCAGTCAATTTGACAAAAGGACAAGGTACATTGCAGAGAAGAGAATTATGGATATATTGTTTGAATATGAACTGGGTGGAGGTGTGAACAATGGGGGTTTTCAGCTGATGGCAAGCCACAACAACTACCAGGGATATACTGCAATGTTGCAAGGAAATGATTTTTGATGTAAATACAGCGAGCAACAGAATAAAGACTTCAGATTTTACTTTTATATTTGCTTATATAGTTGCTCACACAGTTTTCATGCCTTCATTTGAGGGAGAGTACTCCAAAAAGGGGGTTTTATTCTTAAATCACCTCAACGTCCCTGCCCTATAAATAGCATTTCTCTTGAGATAAAAAAATTCACAATCCGCTTGTAGTTTTTTAGGAAGCTTGAAAGTTTATTCTTTGAGTAAAATTACAGATCATAAAAAAGAAATGTTTGTTGAAAGAATTCTTAAAATATTGCAAAGAAAAATAGCCAATAAACTGTTAACAGAGGGTGATCCCTACTTGATTAACCTAGCTACTGAGAGAGCCTTTCCTTAAGAAATATATCTGCATAAAATTTCTTTCCTGTCTTTTCAAATCTTGTATTAGCTAATTAATTGTCTTATTTGTTTGTATTTAATTTCAGGTATTTTGTTATTATAATTGGTATTGCACCTAGGGGAATTTTTGAACTGAACTGGTTGTCTTCAAAGAGCCTATATTTATATGCCAATACATTTTTTGTAGAGTTAAATTTTAGTATCTTTTCTGCTTAAAATTTGGGTTTTGACCAATGTTGTCTTATGCAAATTAATGAATTTCTTAAAGTTGGCAAGTTTGCAGTTGCCTATGATTTCAATATTTCCTTCTGCCAAAGAAAATTACAGATTTCAATAATATAAATATAATAAAAACCATAACATCCAATTCCGATGATTCTTAGAGGGGGTCAAGAGATAAAAAGTATGCATGCTTTGAGGAGGACTGCCTAAAAACACACAAAGCCTACAAGAGTTTAAACTTGATCTATTTAGAGTCTATGTACTTTTTAATGACTGCTAATGTATTTAGGCAATCGATCAATGCTAAGAAATTTTTCATTGTAAGGTTCTCATGGTAATCAGTAATCATTTGTTAATAATTCACTGTTAAGGGTGTTTTCTCTTTTTGTGGAGTTCAGTTTATGTTACCATTCTAATATAATATAATACAATGCATACATAGCTATTTGGTGATTGTATCTTACATTTTGAGTTCTACAAATATATACATAGCAATGTGATATTCTTCTAACATCTTTCCCATTGCCACTCTACTGCCCCTTCATTGTAAAAATGCATTTTGAATGTTTCTCTGACATCTTTCGCAGTTGTACAGGCATTATGCCCAGTTGCTTGGATTTGCAATGGGAGAAGAGATTCAGAGGGAGGGTTCCTTCGCCACAATCCCGGAATAATGTCTTTGTGTGTATATTAAGTGTCGGTTAAATTAGAGGGCGTATATACATGCCTTGATGAGCTTTTTCTAAGATAATTGTGCAGTGTGATTGTTGCCAATGTGATAGCTTCTACTTTCTCTGGAGGCAAAAGTATTATGGAACGGAAAACTCTCTAACGGTTTGCAATTATTCCAAAGAATTTTCTGAGATTCTTCTAGCCCTGCTCAAACTGTAATTGTAAATTCTTTTTTCCTCATTTAAACCAGACTGTGGGTATGGTTTCATCAGATAAGGTTTTAGTGAAAACGCATCATCTGCTACAAATACATATGGAACTTTCTTCACACCATACTCTAGAGCATCTGATTCTGGCAGAGACATTTCATTGTCCTGCATGGCCCTTGCCAAACTCGTCTTTGACCAAACCCCGCCATCTGAAACTCTGCCATTGGTCCCAACATCTGCATAGATACATTCGTAGTCTGGACCTACTACAACCATTAGCACTACTGAGTGAGTTTTCTTGTGGTTGTAAAATTTGGAGCCAGTACCTGGTGGTGGTTGTATTACTAAGTGCTTTCCATCAATTGCCCCAATGCAATGTGGGAACTGCCATCTTATTTCAAACTTTCTTCCAATTTCTTTCCATTCATCAGCTGTTTCTGGTGTTCTCAAAAACTGGCCCGCCATATTCTTAAAAATGGCAGTGCATACTTCCATAACGATATACGAAATGGCAGCTTTGGAAATTCTGAATTGAAACGATAGTGATCGAAATGCTTCCCCAGTTGCAAGAAATCGTAAAGTAACAGTCAGTCTTGCTTTAGGAGGGATGACTTCGTGGCCACCATTTATAGGTTTTTGGAGTGATGTCCCTTTCAATGTAGCCAAGTACTTGAAGAAAATCTTCGTAATTCATTTTCATCATTTCCTTAAATGCACTTGTGTCTTCAATGCTGAGCTCTTTAACAAGATTGCTAAATAAACCTTGTTCATTTCTCCTTTTCACCCAGTCTCTTGTTTTACCTCGCTTCACTTGATCTCCAACCAGAAACTCTGAGATCAGTACAGCAGCGAATGCTTTCCGTTTCAACGTGAAATGAGGGTTCGCCATTTTCATCAACCATAAAATCTCAACAAAGTAAGTAGGCTTGGCTTTGTTTACGTGAATTTTTGGTGCCTAAAATGTAATTGCACATAAGGAATTGCGCAGGCGCACACATATGTTCGAGGAATGTTGGACAGATTGTTTAGTTCGTTTGACCACCGCCGGACTGAGCTGCGTTGAGCATTGCTGAACACTGTTTTCAGTTGTTGAGCGCTGCTCAGCGAAATGTTCAGTTCGTTTGACCAGGGCTTTAGAACTACTGTCCACAGCTACAACGTAATTTCAAACCGAGATTTTGGCGGTTACAAGTGTCTTACATTTCAAAGTCGGTAGGAGCTACCATCACAAAAGCTTCTAAGGCAATCACGTGTTACAGGCACAAAGACGTGCTGAAATACTCTTTTGTTTGAGCTTCTACCAGCTCCTACCATCTCAGATGGTAAGAGTTGGGTTCAAAACAAAGATATTCTTTGGTAACCAATTAAAAATGATTTCATAAGTGGTAAAACAAAAGCTGTGTTGAATGAGTTTGCTATGAAATAACGAGCTAACGGGTTGGGAAATGTTACCTTCGCTTGAAAATTAAATTTTAGCCACTTTTTAAAAAATTTGATTTTATTGAAATATTTTAATCATACTGGGTAGGACAGGCAGGACCTCTAACTTCGCCACTGCAAACATATTGGTCGTTTTTCAAGTGCGTTATGAAATCAACAAATCATTATCAAAAGAACTTAAGCCTTTGCATAAACTTCTTTAAAAGCAGTTTGGAACAATGACTTATTATTTCATGCTCTGCATAGATTGTAAAAATTATTAATCAGAACTGTGTTTTTGTTGTGTGTTGGTTGTACATATTTGTTTACAATTATATGTGTGTGGTGTTCACACTTTTTTTGTAAAGAACCTAGCTTATAGCCGAAGGCCTTGTTTAGGGTGCAACATATTGCATCTGATGTCCCTAAATTGCAACAGCTATATCAACAAACTGACCCATCCATTCTATATGAATCAGCCTGAAACTCTTAGAAACTTTGCTATAAAACCCAATAATGGTGAGAATATTAATCATAAATAAATAACATACCTTCTCAAATTGGTATCCAAAGAATGCATAAATATTCTATTTTATTGTAAATGTCTGGGAAATGAGACAAGGCAATAAATAAGATGACATTAAATTTCTAAAAACTGAGACTAAACTGAAAGAAAACATCTCTCCTAACTGTATAACTATACAAACATTAAACTTGAAACATAAAAACAATGACTTATTTCACAAGCATTCCTTCTTTCGCAATTTGATATGAGTAATCCTAAAATGTGACTCATCAAGGCCCACTATTGCATTGCATAAATCACAGTTCGTGCAGCTCGTTAAATATTCTTTAGACTTGATCTAAGTTTTTGAGGGCAATTAAAAACTCCTTTTATTGGTGCATTTTAGGGAATACTCCTTAAAATCTCTTTATTCCTACTGAAATCTTGGAAGAGAGGGGTTTCAATGGTAAATTTATTGAGGAAATGGTTTGCTCAAAAAATACTCCATAAAAATAATTTTTAGTCTTTAGAAGCTCCTTAAAAAGTCCTTAAATGTCATCTATTTCCCACATACTTTAAAAATTTTGCACTGGTGTAGTTAGATGAAGCACTTTGAGCTTGTAAAGAGATTTTAGACTTGATATTAGGAAGAGGTGAGTAACATTTGATAAGGTTGTGCCTACTTTAATTCACTGTTAGTTGCTACCTTGACCTTAATGTTCAAGGCGTACTTTTAGAAATATAGGAAAATACATGTAGCAAAATATTCTGATTTATTTTAGGATAGTAAGGAATATGGTGATTTGGATTGGCAAGTGGAAATGTATGTTTTATTAAATATATCACTTTATTTCCACCTTGTGATTTTTTTTAGATTTCAGTTAGCCAAAAGTCAGAATTATATATTGTTAGTAATTTTTTGATTTCTCTAGATTTGCTAAGATGGGGGCGATTGAGGCTATGAAACTTTTGGCCTAAACCTAAAAGGAAACAGAGTAAGTAAATGCTATGCATCTTAGTGATAAATGTATTTGAAAGTATGTGTCTGCTAACATTACTCGAGACCTTTGAATTTTTAAATTGCCAGATTCCATTTCACACATTGTGATGATGCTAATTTGTTGACCAAGTTTTTATCTGGAGCAGTTTCTCCCTTATTTGTTAATGCCATTACTTCTAAGGTTAACTACACTTCCTTGTTACTATTATAGATGTAACATTGATTCTGCGTAGTAACAAACTAGTCAATCACTCTCTTATGAACTTGCTCATGGAATGATTTGTGTACTCACCAAATTGACATTGTGCTTACTTAATTTCCCATTTTCAAAAGGCCATGCTAAGATGTAATGTCCCATCACTCGATATTGCGTTCAAGTTATTATCCATTTTCTTTATGATGACATTAAGTATAGTGATTTTGTTCCAACAGGATGAGCTGAAAGCAAAACTTTTGGATTTTTTGATAAAATATTACCAGACAGAAAAGGTATTTAACTCAATTGAAATATTTATAAATCAGAACTCCATTTTAATAATATTTGAATACTTTTCATTGCTGATTTTTTCAACATCTCTTGCTGATTTCTCTTCATTTGTTTTTAGAATGTTGCTGGAAAGGTATGGATAGTCTGCTCTAACTTATTTTGAAATTCATTTTCACAAAATAATAGATGTTATATGCCATAGTTGATTTTTATTACAGATTTCTTCCTCGCTTATTCGTAAATGAAAAGCTATCAAATAGGGTTGGTGCACTGTGAAAGTTCATGTATTTACTCTCAAGTCCCGTAGCAGTTAACCACTCTCATCAAAGGGATATATTTGCATTCTTCTGTGAGTAATAGTTAAGCAAAACAAATTTTTGGACTTGGCTTCTTCTTCATTTCTTTTGCATCTGTTTTTCAAGTTATCTATGTTGATGATATCGTACATCAGTTACTTCTTTCCAGTGCCACCACCAAGCAGTAAGAAATCAAGAAAGGTAATTGCTTGATTGTTTGATTGATTGATTGGTTGATTTTTCAATGAGTAAGTTGATACGCTGATCAATCATTGGACTGTCTGACAAATTAACAAAATTTTTCAATTGCTCATTGCTTATAGATTAGTAATTACCATCATTTTTGATCAATTTTGTGATTGAAGATTTGATTGGTTAGATTGATTTAAGCAATTCACAAATCCGCTTAGTGATATTATGATTACTTGATTGTTGTAATTGGTTGCTTAATTTCAGTTTTTATGTTTATTTTTTCTTTAAGTTTTGAATGAAATTATGTGGATCTTCTAGTTTCCCCTTTGAAATAGCTCCCCTTAAAAACACAGCTACCCTACAACATCAAATTCTAATAATCCTCCACCCAATTATGTAACTATAGCTATTTCAGGATCTATTTGTGCTTCATTGAGTTACAAAAGAAAACAAATTTTATTAATTAATGGAAAATCATATTTTCTCTATCAATCATCGTAATTTTTGTATTTGTAGTACCAGAGAAATAGCCTATGGTGGAAAGAGTGTAACTTGAGTATGGCCAACTACCAGGAAAAAATTCAGCCCCCCTCAGTTGAACCCTCCCCTGAAATAGGCCTCAATGGAGAAATCTAAGAAATATGTAAGCACCCAGGGGCCTAATTCAAGGGTCTTTGGAGTCCTAGCTTTGTCATGGTTATTCTCAAAATTTTTTGCATGTGAAACTTATCTTTGGTCGTTACTGCCAATTGCGTGGAGGCTAAGTCTGACAATTATGTGGTTGCGCATATTTTCACGCATAATACATTCCTATTTGCAAGGATACAAAATGGCGTCCAGTAAAAAGTTGCAGCGATTGACAAAGCTTATTGCTAGCCTTGAGATTGGGACGAGTCTTTTACCCAACAATTTCTACTTGTTGCATCTTCTGAATGTTTCTGCACAAGATTTAAATTATATTGTTGCATAATATTGTGAATATCTTGTCTCATTTTGAGGTGGTCTCTATATAATAATCCTGTTAAGTTGTCTCTAATTTCGTCTAGAATAGCATTGACAGGAATCTTTTTTGCCAATTTCGCAGCGATAGTCGACCTAAGTTCATCTGAAATTTGAAGGTGTCCGAGTCTACTGTCATGGCCGATATGCAACAAATTGTATTCCACATTAACTTCCTTACTAACAGAGTCGACAACGACTTTCATAAAAGCACTGCATTTCCCATCTATTTTCGACAGCCCTTGCGTTTTCAAAGCACTTTTACGTTCTTCCGCCCCTTGGGGGTAACCAGTACGATTGCAAAACAATACGTTTCATTGCTCTTACAAATCCTCTTCTGTCTATGTTGCACGAACCATGAATCACTTTCCTGCTCCTTCAGTTTTTTCCATACCAAAAAGGCATCGAAAGATACAAAAGTCGGCTTCTCAATCGAAGAATCTTTGCCTTGCATATCTACCAAATGCTTTGATAATTCAGCAAAAGTTCTACATCTGCAAATAGAAAGCAACTTCAATAACAAGAAAAGTGAAAAAGCATTTTCATTTTTGACAACATTGTGGCAGTATTTCGATGCAATACTGCTGCATGGTAATCAGAAACTGAACAGGGATTTAGGCAGGGGTTATGTTATCAAGCCCGAGCAGACGTGACAAAATAGTAAACCTCTATGTGGAAAGCCAGTGACTTATTGCATGGTTAAAGCCCTCTCTGTCTTTCCACTTTCAAGGATATTCCTCTTTCGGGAGGCCGCAGTCCCCAGCCCTTTGGATGTATGGTTAGCAGGTCCACAAAATTTCTACATTCATTTACTTAGCTCCAAGTTGTTAAGCTTAATTTACTTTTTTACTTTACACCGTTTGTTCGAAAAACATTTCACACTTTTGATTTCTAACATTGTTATAACTGCAATTACTCAAACAGTTTCCATTTATTTACAGCCCAAACTCACATAGAGTAATATATATAAAAGCTTCTTTCCTACCTTCTCTGTAGTTTTAGTCCTGAGGTCTAACCAAAATGAAAGGTAGGAATCAAACTTTTGATATTTCTTTTTGTCTGTACTACGTTTACGGCATTAGATATGCATTGAAAATTAAGGAACTAGTAAAGCACATTTAATACTACATTTTGATAAAAAGAGGTCCAAAATACGTGATGGGGGTTTCACTCTCATAGGACTAACCTAGACTTAACTTCAGTGTAAAAAACGCGTTTGTTGTTAATGGGATATTACTCCAAAATGAGGTCAATATGAAGGAGAGGCATATTGCTCTCAAAAATCTTGAAATCTATCGAACAGAGAATATAAAAAATCTCCTAAACATCAACCAACACGCAACAAAACCTTTGAGCACTTTCTCAATAGTAGGTAATACACCCCTCTATCACATACACAAACACACATACCTGTACTCTTTACACAATATACATTGTACGTGTTTCTCTGACAAAATGGGCATTGGAATATCTTCCTTCCAGACTGTCTCTGAATGACAATGCGTCGCTGTTCAACGCTCACTATCATTTTTCATATAAAAAATATCGAATTTGGAGCTTGATATTAAGGTGAAAATCCCTAACCTCATTGGATGAAGCAGCTTCGTGCGAAACAGCAGAGGTAGATTTCAGCTCAAAGCCAGAACGGCTACTTTCTTGGCGAAATTCATCCATGTTTCCTAATCTTCACTTCCTTTCCCTCTCACCGGGTTAGATTACATTTATGTTGTCTAGCGTCAAGACCATTTTTACTGTCAAATGTGTCAAATGTCTTACCCCCGTGCTACTGACGAAGAACTAGAGAGCACAGAAGTCAATTCATTGTCTGAATGAAAGTCTAATTTCTCATCTCTACGCATGCTCCAGTCCACTAACTACGGCTGGCGATAATGGCTAGTTGAAGGCAAGAGCCAAAGCGCGGGAATCACACTGCAATCTACAAGTATTATAGCTTCAGTCTGAAATTCTCGCATTTGTAGCGTTGGCGAAGTATATTTCCATGTATATATGCAAAGAAGAAACTATGCTGATATATTGCTGTTTAAAGAAGTTTAATTGCTTACTATTTAGAATTTTACACCCTGGAACAAAGTGTTGAACTACGAAGATACAAGGTAGGCCTATGAACCGTGCCGCTTCAATCCAAAATATTTCTATTCAAACACAACAATATATAAACAAAAGCCATAATTTAGCTCTATGCTTCACTGCAGTTTTTTGCTACTGATGCCTTTCTTTGGCCTACTTTAGAATTTGTCCTTATTGTCCATGCAGTATACGTTCAGCACCAGTGTTCACTTTTCAATTCCCCCTGTTTAATTCGCTCCTAGAATCATGGTTGTTTCATGTGCTGCATTCAATTGCACAAATCGCCGCATTGCTGGTGGGAAAATGTCATTTCACAGGTACATGTTTGTAAGTTAAGTGACTGTAGCACCCAACAAACAAGTGATTTCTATAGAGGTTACATATGTATAGACTCAAAATGGCTACAATCAAAAGCAGTATATATTTGCAGAGACCAGAATGAGAAATTCACACTTTATTCTAGAAGATGAGAGTGCTCATTCTTTGGACTTATATAAAATATTAAACCTAGATTATATCTTAAAGCTATCCAATACAAAACTTTATGAATGTTGGTAGATGAGGAAAACTATAGCTCTGTAGAAAAGACTGCAAAGCAGATAAAGGAAGAGGTTTGGAAGATGTATCCCAGCAATAACTTTTTAACACCACATCTCTAACTTTCACATATAATACATATCCCCATAATACAAAAGTAGATGTGCCCACTTTGAGGAACTACACAATTTCATAAGTACAAACCTATAGCTTTGATTTACAACTGCACAAGCTTTGACAAGTGAACCCTTATTTTAGGATTTGAGTAGTTGCAAACTAATTTGTAAGTAAAACATCTCCCTACTAAAAGTCAGCCTATAACTCATAGACATAAACATAAATGATTATTTTTAACAACAGGTTTCCCACTGACAATGCAGCTCTTCTGGAAACGTGGCTTTTTGCAGTGAAGAGAGACAAGCTTTCCCATACAAAACGTTCCTTCGTTTGCAGTGATCACTTTTTGGAATGTGATTTAAGTTACCCTTCTACCTTCCCTCTGTCAGCAACTTTGAAGAAACGAAAATTGAAACAAAATGCAGTTCCATCAATTTTTGACTTTCCAGCACATTTGAAAAAACAGCCAGTGAAGGAGCGGAATCCAAACAGTGGCGAAGTTAGAGGTCCTGCCTGTCCTACCCAGTAGGACTAAAATATTTCAATAAAATCAAATTTTTTGAAAAGTGGCTAAAATTTAAATTTCAAGCGAAGGTAACATTTCCCAACCCGTTAGCTCGTTATTTCATAGCGAACTCATTTAACACAGCTTTTGTTTTACCCTTTATGAAATCATTTTTAATTGGTTACCAAAGAATATCTTTGTTTTGAACGCAACTCCTACCATCTGAGATGGTAGGAGCTGGTAGAGGCTCAAACAAAAGAATGTTTCAGCACGTCTTTGTGCCTTTACTACCTCACAATGGAAAAAAAACAACCGTTCTCCTACCACATTTTACTGGTAGGAGCTAGGACGGTATTACTGCTGCGATGTCATGGAGCTGCGCTGGAATTGAACATTTTGATTGGCTGAAGGGCTTAACACGTCATTGCCTTAGAAGCCTTTGTGATGGCAGCTCCTACCTACTTTGAAAGGTAGGAAACTTTGCATCCTTCAAAACCTCGGTTTGAAGTCACGTTGTAGCTGTGGACAGTAGTCCTAAGTTTTCGAAATGGCTGTAGAAACTAGCCGAGGAGCTGAAGACATTATTTGTGAACTTATAGAGAAATCATTCAGTGCAAGAACTGTTGGTGAGCAGAAGGAGATCTTGCAGCATAAGAAGCCCCAGCCAAAACTAGGGCCTAGAACTGCCAATCGCCAGTTTCAGGATGCATGTTATGCAAAGAAAGAATGGCTTTGTGGCTCAACTAATTTACAAAGATTGTTTTGCTGGCCGTGCCTTTTATTTGCCCCAAGAAAATCGCAAACGTGGACAAGACAAGGATATGCCAATATGCGTTGTTTTCTTTCCGATTGCAGAAAGCATGGGCGATGGAACTGCCATTTGGAGGCCTATAAGAAATGGAAGACCTTTGATGCGACAGAAAGGGTCGTTATTCTATTCTCAAGAGCGAGAAGAGAAGAGGTGCAGCGCAATAATGAGCAGGTAAGGCAGAACAGGGAGACGCTTAAAACCATTTGTGAAGCTATATTATTCTTAAGCAAACAAGAATTAGCCTTTAGGTGTCACGATGAATCTAGAGATGGCCTTAATAAGGGAAATTATTGGGAGCTACTTGAATGCTTTGC
>WIPJ01007964.1:0-20704 GCA_018155075.1 Cassiopea andromeda | reverse complement strand
TGAGCATTCAGGTAGATGAAACAACCGATGTTTCTACTAAGGAGCAGCTCAGTATCATCATTCGTTGGGATAGGGAAGGAGAAATAGTTGAGAGGTTTCTGAAGCTTTTTGATGTTAGTTCTGATAGATTCCACTTTTCCTTGGTTGTTGGTTTATGATATACATTTGCAGAATAGAAATGTCCTCATTGTTTATGATAATCATACTTTGCTTCTGAATATTGGTTTTAAGAGAAGCTACTGAGTCTCACTGTTCTGCCTTACAATAAAAGCCTGCAAAGATGTTATGAACCTCAAGGCTTTAGAATGGCAAGGAAGAGTTAAATCATATTTTAGCATACTGAAGGTACTTTTTGCAAACACTTGTTGGAATATAAAGCATCAGCTGATAGCTTAACTCAATTGGAGTATCCATTGAGGACTAATTTGCCTGGCAATTACAATTTGATATTATAAGATCCAATTTTTATCTCCAAATGTTTTTTTAACAGTGAAATATATGATTTAATTCTATGTAGTATATGTTTTACAGCAGTTCTGAAAACACCAATCTGTGATGTAGAAGGGGACTTAAGTCAATAAAAATGGTGTTAAAATCTATCTTCAAGGTAAAAGTGAAATCATACAATTTACATTATACTTTTAGGAGATGTATGTCAACTTTAAGTATCTGAAAATGGGTACTTTCCATAGAGTGTTTCCAAACAGTAGGGTTAAGAAAATGTTTGAGTTCCCCTCTTATGTGTTTTCCTTTCATTCCAAAAAGGCAGGACTAACTTGTTCATCCTAGCTTCGCCACTGAATCCAAACAAGAGGGTATCTCAGGCTCCATACCCACACTCACTTTCAGAACATTCTTCACCAAAGAAACCTAAGTTTGATCATACATATGCCTCTAATGCATCTACCACAAAACTTAAAGCTGAATTTACCAAAAGGTTAAAAAGAAAAATCTTATAATCCATAACTTATGCCGTAAGAACTTGAGAAGGGAGAAGAAAATAAAAAGCTTAATAATTAGAGTTGAAAATGCAAAGCTTGTTTCCAAAGAGAGTTGTATGGCATTAATTAACAACTTTGGTCATTTGACCTCACAATTAAGTAAAAATGAATGCAGAAATAACAAAGAGTGCTCTGGATCTCGGTATGCTACAGAAATAAAGGAGTTTGCTATATCCCTTCATTTCTATAGTCCAAAAGCTTACATGTTTTTGAGAACATATCTGTCACTTCCCCATCCTTCAACTATTCCTGCATGGTCAGCTAGCATTGAATGTGAGTCAGTATTTCTAAAGAAACCACTATCATATACTGCAGACGTAGTATAAGATGGTCAGATGGAGTTCACACTAATTATTGATGAAATGAGCATCAACACGGAGAGAAAGTGGGACCCAAAACATCAAAAATTTGTAGGGACAGTTGATTATGGAAACATAAAAGCTGAGGATCCTGATAATATTGCCAAAAATGTCCTTGTGATTATGATAGGTAGTTTAAAAAAGCCTTTAAGTATTCCACTGGGATAATTTTTAACTCACAAGCTAAATAGTGATGTGCTTTGTCAACTGATAAAAGAGTTCATTAAGATGCTCCATGAGGTTGGTGCACATGTACATGCAGTCATATTTGATGGTGCATCCAAAAATGTGGGCATGGCTGAAAAACTTTGGTGCAATATAAAAAATCTTGATGGCTCTTTTCCTCATCCATGTCATCATGACAGGTGGTTCATGTTATTTTTGACATCTGTCACATGATCAAACTTGCAAGGAATACTTTAAGTGACTTAAAAATGTTTTTACAACTTTCAATGAGAGGATTTCTTGGCAACGCATTCTTCTTCTATGTCAAACTCAGCAAAAAGACATCCTACATCTTGGACATAAACTTAAGTCTCAAATGTTAAGTGGCAAAACCACAAAATGAAGGTCAAATTTGCCACACAATTATTTAGCCATTCTGTTTCTGCAACAATAGCATTTCTGAGGAATATAAAACTGACAGGATTTGAAGACAACAAGCAAACATGTGACTTTATTCTCTTAATGAATGATGTATTGGATGCATTGAAATCAAAGAGCAAATTTGGGAAAATACCAAACAGATTTGTCCTTTCAACACATTACTAACATTCCCCCTTAATCGTCCCATTTAGAGCCCATGCAAATAACGTTTGCACGAAATCATTACCGTGATCCTTACTAGTGAAAAGTTGTACTTTAAAGATCATATCATGATATGATGGATCCTGATATCATTGGTCATTTCACAGTAGACTGAAGAAGCAGAAATCAATCACCAGTTATTTACTATTCAATAGATAGACCATATCACCTGATAGTGTATTAACATAACACTGAACTGTAGATGTTCTGGTAATACGTCAGCATGGTTCCCATACTGGTCACCAGTCAGCCAATGCCTCACATTGTCTGAGATTGCAATAAATTCGTCATTCAAACCAACGTTCAATTTTCCGAATGCCCCAAAAACTCCAGCATTCTCCCATTAATTTTTATTTACGTCACTGCCTAATTTTGAAAGTGTTCGCCATTTCCTGTCAGATTGAGCTCAATTTCTAGCATTTTGCAGATTTCCTTTTAAGCATTTAGGCTGCAAATAAATGATAGTCTACCTGCCTGGATTTCAAAATACTTTCTTTCTCAAGTCAAGAAATTTATGTAAAAGCTTTCTTTTTCATTTTGTGAATGAATGATCTTCACGTATTCAGATACAAGTTATTTTCCAGGGAAATTCACTTTTTCAACTTTTGCTGATTAAAATTTGATTTTTATCTATTGTTTCCACGATGCGTTGACATTGGCTGACTGATACTCTAAGGCTTATACGTCGCATTTTAGTCACGTGGAATTAAAATACGGTAGCAAAAAGTTGAATAAGTGTGAATTAAATTCGACTTCAATGCATCGTATAAAACAAATTTTTCATTCCAGTCGACGTTCTGTCGCATCTTCGTTCTGTCATTTCACAGGAGACTGAAAACGTCGAATTAACTGTTTTTTTACTGTATGTGTGACATATACACCGAGTAAAATGTGACGTAGTATAGACTGAGCCTAAGTTTTCTATCGTTAAACTTGTTTTATGTACATTTTTAACGATTTTATCGCGTATTATCTAGTATTATGACTAACCTATGATTTTTAATCAAATAATTAATTTTATTTACGGTTAATTCAAAGATCATCACTAGCTTTCTTACCTGCTATTTCTAAATACTTTCTATTGGTTGAAAATTTGTAATGTGGATTAAATTTCTCATGTTATGCTCATGGGGCTAAGTGGTACGCTACTACCGCACCAACTTAAATGCTCAAGGGAGGATGGTCTAAAAGGCAGAGTGATAAAAAAGATATCTTGAGACTTATCTGACAAACAGTTTTACTTTTTACAGTTGCCCCGTGATCATTGATCAACGTAAGTGACTGGACTTTGGTAAGTTCAAGCGAGCAAGTGCTTTAGTTTGAGAATTTTTTCACTTAGTTGGTGTGGAAGTTGTCGTGAATAGCATAAAAATAGTTTTGTTAGTCCGTGCACGTGATTTGGGAGCCATGTTTGTACTCCTGCTAGGTCCCTCGCTGATCACGTGGTTAACCTAGTCATTCAATATCTTTCTTCTCTTAACTTTTCCTTGTTGACCTTATATGGACAATTTTTGGACCGAGTTTATCTATTGTTTTTCGTATGTAAAAGTTTTAAGTAGGTTCTGTCACAGAGAGTCGAAAAGGGGATTGGCGAGATAAGACGCAATTTTCGGACGAAGGTTTTAGACGTTAAAGTTAGATGCTAAAAGCCAAAGCCAAGACGCTATGGCAAGTTACAAATTGTCGAGTTTATTGGTTCTGCCTTTAAAGTTGTCTTGTTCTTGCCTTTTGCACGAAAGAAGTTGTATATTCTCTACTTCTGACTCTACCGTTAAAGTTGAGGTCATGATCTTATTAGCTTAATTGATGTATCTACGTTCTTGAGTATATACTTAGCCTTCAAACTCACTTTTGTGATACCCCCTTGAAAGTGGTATTACAAATCACTACTTGGAGTAGACTCGACGAACTCAGATTTGAGTTCTCCGACCCTCCTTGTAGTATCGCAGAGACGGATCTAGGAACAGAGTATATTTGATCCAGGGAAAGTGGAGTAGGGCGTGGCTCAGATGGATTTAGATCACGCCCTAACAATACCCCAACCGCACTCTTTAAAATAGTTCGACCAATATTCTACTTAACGTTTAATGCATAACAGTTTTATATGTGATTTATAGATACAGCAGAATTTAAATACTCCTATAAGAATATTTCAATAAGATTTCCCATGTTGACTACCTGAAGAACCTCATGATTTTCTTTTTTCTTACTGGACGAGACATTTAGACCCTCTGCGGCCAAGGACTCATTTACATCGTTTATCTTATCAAAAACACTTGTTCCATATTCTCTGTTACCAAATAAACGTCACCCCGCTTATTAATTTTTCGTTTTTCTTCCAATCCCTCTGGATCATATTAGGACCTCCCGTTTATTAATTTTAAAGAAACTGACTATGTTATGACCCCCTGATTTCATTCCATTTCTTTGTCAGTACAATTCACGCTCAATATTCAAGGTAAAATAGAGTGCTTCCATGTATATTTTAGCTCTATGCTTTATGCCAACCATTTCTTGTTGTTCAAAGTACAATCAACCTCGAGATGCTTTTGTAATATTCATCACTCTGGTAACCAACCATCTACTTGTCAGGTGTGTGGAAAATGCTTTTGATGTTCATAATACCTTTAAATCATAGACAGGTTTCTGGAGAATCTCCAAATTCTTTAAGAGATAAACTAAGTCTATTAAACGTTTATTAATTTTAGCAAAATTGAATACCCCAGCTTCTTATTTTGATCTCCTCGTTTATCAATTTTACCAATTTATGAGTTGCTTCAAATATTTGTAGATCATTTTTCCGTACAGACAAATGCTGCAACTGCGTAGCTAATCCGTGACGTTAGGACATTGTAAGAAAAGACCCTCGTTCTCATCCTTCTATTATGACCAGCATTTGCATTGTCAAGATTCATTCCATTTATTGAAATGGTTCTTGCGGAATGTGCATCCAAAGCACACGACCATGGATGTGTAAACTAGGGTGGGCATCGCGGCCACCCAGCATCTTTAATAATGCAAAAACGGTGGTCCAAAAGCAGCCATACTGGAAGAGAGTTAGCAACAGTACTTTTGGATTCTTTTTTTAGTAACAGTAGTTTGTCAATTGGTTAAAAGGCCCCTCCAACAGAAGGCGTCTCGGCACATCACTGCACACGGCAATCGCACATCCCTCTCGCTGTTCAAATGTGTCCAGCTAACTTTCAGTCCCGAATAAACTAGCCCCCCTCGCTTATCAAGTCTTTGAAAAACATCTACCAAAAACAATTGTTGATAGTAACACTGAAGCAATAATGCTTATTGTTATATTCATGCCATCTTCTGCCGCATTAATTACATTGATTGCTTTCACTAAAAATGCCAGAGGCTATTACCATGAAATTGTGTATTTTTGTCTTTTGAATTATGTCAAAATTGAAAGATTCCAACCTACCTCAATAAGAGTGCATACAATTCTCCCTTTACTCCTACGTCATACGTTTATTAAATTGGAACTTTTTAGACCTCCATAAATTGTGTAACCCCACTATTATTAATCTCGTACTTGTTGCCCCCAACTTAGCTCGAGCCCCGCGTTTTTTTATTTTGGACAATTGCTAGACCCCCAGTTTATTCTCAGCCCCACCCGGTTAGTATGGGCCTTAGAGTATAACATTTACTTTGAAACTATTCACTTCATTTTGGTATTACCTTGTCGTATGTTCTCAGATTCTTTGCAACTTCTCATTTGTTTATATGTCTTTATGAGGAAAATAAACAGGGAGCTCATTGAGAGGGTCAATGAGTTGAAATGACATCAAAGGAAACAAAGAAATAAAAGAGAAAATTTTTGTTTTAGTAAATATGATGAGCATACACAGTGTAATACAGGGAATAATGAAGCGATAAAAGTGATAATGAAGCGATAAAAGTAATACAATCAATTGCCTTCCTACTTTGCAATTTCTTGTCTATTGTAAATTCAGGCTTATGTCAAATATGTCTAAATGGGAACAGTCTCATGCTTAAAATGGTGGTGTCAAGTGGATCAAGATATATCTTACTGTGGGGTTGCTATTATTTTCAAAGGGATAAAACTCCTATACTCAAGTCTAATAGGGCTAAACTTCACAATGTTTGTCTACGTTATTATTTGAAGCAGAAGACGGAGATCAAAGCCTAATGTTGTTGAGAAGGACTGGATTCAATAGCGTTAGAAATTGCAAGGACAAGGCATGACGTAATGACTACATGGCGTGGAAGAAGGTAGTAGCTACTGTAAGCATTAACAACTTGAATTGGTAAACAGCCATACTCGCACGTGCCAAATAACGTCCCCTCAACTTATTAACTTTTCGACTTTTGTAGCACAACAGGCTCCCATAAATTTGCCTCAATTTTAAGTTAGGCTAATGCAATGTGATGAATAATTTTGCTCTGTTAAGACCGGGTGTAAATTCCTTCCATGCAAAGCATGATGGTCCGCTGAAGGTTCATATGCCTTAAAGTTGCGCAATTTATAGCTAGGGTCAAAACACAGGCCTGAAGATATAACGATTTATCTTTCTTGTGAAATGAATAAAATTATATTGTTACCCGAAATCTCTTGGAAGGTGAAGCTTCAAAGGTTAAAAACACACATGCATCAGATAGGGATTCTACTAAAGCCTTCGTAACATTGATATTTAAGAAAGTATCAATATTCTTTACTCCTTTATTTACTAGTTCAATCCTAGTAGATATACCATGAGTCCTAAAGCCATTACACTAAACTCTAATCTCTTTCCGAGATTACTTGAAGAACTACGTTACTAAAGCTTACAAAGATAAAAACTTGTCAACTTATCATTACTTAGGTTAGGTTCGCAATGCACTCTAGCTTCATTATCATGAATTACGCATTTTGGATAAACGACAGTATATACCGGCAGTCTAACCAATTAGAGACTGGAAACTATAAGGTCATTTACATGGGGCTTATACTTAAGCATGGCTATCTGAGAATACTGGACTAGAAATGGATGTTTACGAATGAATTGGATTCTATCTTGTGTGAACTGAAATTCTTCTGTTATAGATTCAAAATAAAATTATGGGATTGTTACATAGGAAGTGTTCATATTTCAAATGAATTAAGCGGAATTTCATTCCTTTTCATTCATTGATAATTTGTGCTTGTCTGTTATGTCTATCATTCTCTGGCAATTAGGCTACAAGTTGTAAATATGTTCTATGACAGTGAAGCTTTGCATAACTATCACGATGAATAAAAATAGGTTTGAAAATCAAACAGAAAGATTACTGGAAGCATGGCTGTCGCGAGGGGGGTGTGAGGGCGCTAAACCGCCATGGAAAATGCTCTGTCAACAATTGCCTCATGGTGGTAAATCACATGCTGTTTGGAAAGTTGTGAAATGATTATACACAAATTTAAGCATGTCTTGGATCAATATCATTACCTTTAGATAGTTTCACCAGCATACATTCGACGGTTTCATCGTCATACATTTGATACCTCCACTTGATTTTTCGACAGACTTTATAACTCGTCGGCGACATACCTAATGTTGATTGCATCGGTAGCCATATTATGTAGCAATAGAACAAGTTTTTGTATTCATGAATACTTAAAATATGCAATAATTGAAACAGTTGAATGGGGGCTTCATTTCTTGAAAGCATGAGCATTAACCTCCAATTTAATAATTCCTTTCGATCTAAAGTTAACTGTCGACAAGCTACAAATATTTTCTCTTTGCCTCCAAAAATTGTTACTTTTCCATCCAATTCCATTACAAGTCTGGTGTAAAAAATGGCGGTGGTCACATTTACAGCCAAAGTAAAGGGCGTCATTTTCAAAAAAAATTTCCCCTCTTCTTCCTCATTATCCCAGTACTATTTTTCCTTTCAAATCACCGTAGCTGTCCGAGGGTGTCCTTTCAAGACGGCCCTGATTAGACGTTCTAATTGGTAAGCAACTCGTTTCTACGTGCACAACAGTTTTAAATGATAATAAGATTATGAAAAGTAGTGAAAGTCCAATTAAAAACCTATGAATTCTCTATGAGGTCTTGAGATTTTCACACACCAGGAAGAATGAAGAAAGTATGACTTATGCATGTGAGTTTTGCGTCACATTTTCATACCAGCGTACAGCGACGATTCCTTGGCGGAAGTTAGCGTCTCTAAAATGCAAGCAAACAAGGATATGAAGTGATATAATAGTTTAGCGTTTGAAATACCATGAATAACCGTTGAAAGTTCAATCAAGGCAGATGCAATCACAGCATATGAATTGCCAATGATATCATTTTACTTGAACACATCATGGAGAAGGATGTCTATTCAGTACAAATATGCAAAAGGGACGTGCTATTTAGGTTCAAAATGACAAGCAAGATACATAGCCAGGTGCAGATGGGACAATGATTATGATCACAAAAAGTGGCACGACTGATAACCAGACAGCCAAGTGCTCTCAGGTGCCAGATATACGTACGTCCCCTCGCGCATATTAATTTCGATGTTGTTCCGACTTCCTTGGACCTTATTAGAACCCCCCATTTATTGATGTTAATAAATTTGACTTTTTTTCAAATCCATCTTTTCATTTCCTTTCTTTGTTAATACTATTTACCCCTGATTTTAATGGCAAAGTAGCGTACTGCTGTATATATTTTAGTGTTATGCTCTATAACAATCTGTTTTTGTTCTCTCCGTTCTTGTATAATCATTTAAAGCCCTGTCTCAATTTCCAATTCCCAATTCATTTAGACCCCCTTATTAAATTTCGGAAGATTCTCCGACCCCCTGTATATTAGGATCCCCTGGTTATTTGGCACTTCAGAGTATAGACAATAAGGATTAAGGTAATGTACCTGATACTGTGGCGATGGTCCTGGTATTTCCTACGCAGGAAGAGAGGAAAATAGCAAAAATAATAGTTAAATATATGCATCGGAATAACCGAAATATAGGGGAATGACCCATAAATACCAAGTAAAGTTGAAAACAAGAGATACTTCATATTCAACTGATAATAAGAATGCAAAATTGAAAATTAATGGTCGTAATTTAATGAAAGATATAAGCGCATAAATGTTGATATTTGCATCACTAGAAGGCATGCGTTCATATCATAGATGGTAATATCTGCAAAATGAGAAGTCATAAGTGGAGTACATTATAATTGGCAAATATGCAAGAATACAAAACTAATGAAGAGTTAACAAAATGAATTATGAAATCTGACATGGAATGAGGATCATGCAACTCCAATTCAGTAGATGACTCAAATATGTTAATTGAATGGGAAGCAATTCTAGGAAAGGCACTAGCATTACAACTTACTGGTCGTATAGGATGCTTTGTGTCATCATCATCATCATCATCATCATCACCATCATCATCATCATCATCATCATCATCATCATCGTCATCACCATCACCATCATTATCATCATCATCATCACCATCACCATCACCATCATTATCATCATCATCATCACCATCACCATCACCATCATCACCATCACCATCATTATCATCATCATCATCACCATCACCATCACCATCATCACCATCACCATCATTATCATCAGCATCATCATCATCATCATCATCATCATCATTATCAACATTTGGGCGTTTGTCATGGTAAAAGTCTAGTTGTATCCCACATTGCTCTATCTACAAGAATGAATGAAATTGTGGTCATAACATATGAGGCACTGATGAAACCCCCATTCTGATATAAAATGAGATTACAAATAGGCTTTGAGCAAAAACCACATACTTATGTCAATGGCCGAGTTAATGGCTAAGTTATCCATACTTACAATTGGGACCATGGTAGATGGGCTTTACAATTAGGGGAGGCAACTGTTTGTCCAACTTCTAGACTGCAAGGCATAGCATCTGCCCACCATTTATCTGTCTTCACAGAACATTTTAAATAATTGCTACAAAAATATAACAGTCTGATGATGACTGCCACCAATTTCTCAGAAGGGGACACATTTCCAAAGAAGAACAATTACTAGAACAACAAGGAGGGGAAGAGTTTTTGGGAGGTAATGATCGTAAAAGTTTTGCAATGGTACGTGAGCAGAGCGTCTGGATACTGACAGTTTAAAGGCTTGCGCAAAAACAAAAATTAGAAGTGACACAGCATTGGAAGAAGCCCTGTTTAAAATTATGGAAGCGATATTTATATCATTTATTTTTAACAGGTGAAACTGATCCCTAATCCAGTTTCATAGACCTTTGAAGATTATGAAATAGAATAAAGAATAGATTCGCTATCACAACTGTTTCTTGCCAGTACTCCAACGACACTATAAAAAATTTGGAATCAAATTGCATCACACCATAGACATTACTTAACATACAAAATGCTGGTTCCGTTATACGTCTGCGCAATTAATGCCCCAGGCTCCCATTCTAATACGATTTACTTGATATAAGACTATACTGGCACAAAATTTTCTGAAACATTGCCGCCGCAGATCTGTGGCACAGATTAGACTTTCGATTCATTGGTCTCACACCAATGAGTTGAAGTCTGGAATGTCCATGAAGTAGCATGAAGGAGACACTCGTGTCCCCTAGGTCTTTAAAACTATTGGGAATCAATTGTCGTCTTCACATCCAAGTATAGAAAGACGTACACACTCTCCAAAACCTGAGTGGCCCCTTGGGGAATTAAAAGGTTGGGTGCACTTAGAAGTTGTCTTAACATTAACCTATGTATGTTATGCCACTGAATTTACACAAGATTAATATCCGAAAAGTTATCGGTCACAGGACCGAAGTCATCTGCGGGCCCTTGTTTTAACGCATTTAGCTACACATAAAATCATTGGGTGTAAAGCTCATGGTGGAGTCTCATTTATGCCAAAGTAGTACATTTCAATTCAATGTGAACAATGCTGCCACAGCCATCATGAAGTTGCATGAGGAAACAATTTTGGGGAGATTCTAGGAAGTGAATGCGAGAGTAGTGGAAGGAATATCTCGGGGTCTGAGGGCCTACCGCCAGAAAAAGTTTTTGGGCTATGCCTACTAGAACGTCAGAAAGCATCCTTATTGCAAATTAGCTCTAGTGTATTGTAAAAATCTAGAATGAGAAAAGAAAAGCTTTGTAGATCTCTCCTTATTACTATCACATGCCTGTACCCAATTGGCTTTTGGTTCGAAAAGTAACAGAAAAAATTACCGTATGTAAATTTTTGGGTATTGACTGCAAAGCAGGATAGAACGGACTTACAGACGAGATTTATTTCTATACTTGAAGCGAAACCAAATCAAGATTGCCAGTTGTACCAACACACCAGGAAATTTGATTTAAAACACCGGCACACTGAGCAATCTGCCTGTACACACTGAAGATCTGGGCCCCAAAATGTCATACTCTACAGCACAGGAAAACTATACGTAACTGTAATTTATGCATAATTGCTCCAAGAATAAACTCTAAAACTGCCCAAAACTGCATTGTACTCTCAAGTGCCAAATTAACGGGGGATCCTAATAGACAGGGGAGTCGGAAAAATTCAAAAATTTAATAAATGGGGGGCCAACCAAAGGGGGGGTGGGAATTTGAGAAAAGGCTTTAAATTATTATACAATGACAGAAAGAACAAAAACAGGTTGTCCTGAAGCCTAAAACTGACATATATTCAGCAGTACACTATTTTGCCATGAAAATTGGGTGCAAAAAGTTCTAACAAAGAGAAAAAATGGAATGAGGGGTTTGTAAAAACAGTTAATTTCCAGAAAATTAATATTCGGGAGGGTCCTAATAAGGTACGGGGGGTTTGGACAAAAATGAAAAATTTAGTAAGCACCTAAGAGTATACAGAGAATTATCGATCTGGAATTCCCTACCTAATGAAATAAAATATACTAGAGTATTATGGAGAAAATTGAAAGCCATGCTTGTGGACAAAAATTGCAAGATTTATTTTAACTATTTATTTCTCGTTAGCTTTTGTATTGCTCTAGATTACATAATTGTGTAAAATTCATTTCGTTGTATCTACATTTACTTGCTCAAGTACTTTTTAGTTAGTTCCTAACATAGCCCCTACTCACATCTGATGGGCCACTATGCATAAATATATAAAAAGGAAAAGGTTGTGCCTTGCATTTCCCTATTATAGCTATGTATAGATAGGAAGCACATGGTACATTCAAAGGTTTCCCTTGTGAGTTCTTTTCTATTTTTTCTTAGGTACGGGACCCCTCTTGGGTTAATAAGAGTTAGGGGCCTTGGTCCATGACCCCTTAAACAACACTTAACATTGGGTTTGCGCTTAGAATTTACATAAACATTAAAGATCAGTTAGCGATAATAAAATTTGCTATCGATCTCTCAGAAAATCTGCTGGACTCAAAGTAGCTGCTGCCTTACTGAGGGTCTGGAAACCCCTTAGGTCCCTGCTTAATGCACCCATGAGCCTTAGCATGTATTTTATGCACTATCTACAAACTGCTGAGTGAATGAACAATTAGTTTTGAGATTTTCCATCCTTTGTTAGTTTAAAAAAAGTAATGAAACTGACTACGAATGGAAAATCTCTAAAGTCATTCTACATTAACATGTAGATGTCAGCCATCAAAATAGAGCCCAGGCCACTTTTTGCTGCCACAAAAAGATAAGAGATCATGCAATCTTTTTCAGTTGAAAGTCATTTGACAATGATGTGGGAATGTAACAGCAAGCTTACAAATGATCAATTGCAAGAACATTCATAGCAATGGGGTCGCAAAGGATACACATAGGAGAAATAGATGAACATGCCAATCACAAGTTTAAAAAAGTCAAAGTCAAAGTCCTTCCTGCGCCCAATGGCGCATAGGGCGGCACCTATCTCCGTTTCTATAGCCCTAGGCCACGCGTCTGCGAGTGCAGTGAGGGCTACAGTGGGGGGCTGGTCCACTGGTAGCTCCGCGTGTTTAACTTCCCCACTCCTTTCTCATTTTTCGAGCGCCAGAAGAGAAAGGCAGCGAGTACAATTTTAAAAGTCTTTGGTATGACTCGGCCGTGGCTCGAACCATCGACCTTCCGATTGTGAGGCAGACGCTCTACCAACTGAGCCTTCACACCGGTATTTTAAAATCACAAGTTTGCATTTTGTAAATATGGGAAAAGGGAGAAATATGGACAAGAACTGCAGTTCAAATACGGAAAGTGACTGCTGAGTGGAATAGCAGCGAGAATTTTGAAAGCAGACACAATAGCAAAGCTTTGGACAACCTTGTAATTCTCCTGTGTGACAGAAGCAGATGCATAATCTCATTGGACATTGCAAGCTGAGCGAGACTGCATTCTTTGCTGTGCTTAGAGACCATATTCTCCATTCATTTTCGAGGTCAAATTTTGAGTTCTACAACCTTTTATGCATTAAAAGTTACCTAAGAATAAGCTTCTCCTTGCACCAAAATCAAAGAATGCAGTCTGGAATCTGAGAACACCAAAGCACAGCTGTGGGAGAAGTGCCAAATAACAAACTCTAATGGATTCTTATAGATGTGGGAATCTTACTTCTTAGACGAATACCACGCGTTCAATTCAAATCGTGTATGGACATTTAGAATGCACACATATTGGATGCCTGACTGCTATTGTTTGGATAGTTTATTGTTAGTGAAATGGCTTGAATTGGGATGTGATGTTGGAAAACTGTACAAGCCTTTGCAAATCTTGTATGGAAGTTCTTATGGATAAATATTGCATTGCTGTCGATATTACTTGATACTACCAAAATTACTTGCATTTCACTTGAACTGGATATATTGTTATTGCTGTATAAATATGTCGGGAGAATCAAAATCCAACCCTCATCATGGAAATGTGAGTGAATATTCTCTTCTTTTTAACTTATCCTATAGTTTAGGAATTCGTATAGCAGAGGCTGAGGGTAAGCAGCTTTGCCAGGCAATCACACATGCTACAATTGCAGGATTTATATTTTTGATAAAATCTCATACTGCACAATCATGACAGGCTTCTTGTCACTTAAGGTAAAGCCCCCTGCTAGCCTCTAAGCCAGGGTTGTCCAACCTTTTTTCTCGGAAGGCCATTTTCATATTTAGGTCATTGACAGAGGGCCACTTAAATAATATATATCATTAAGATGGAAATTTTTATAGAATATGAACCGAAATAATTGCGATGTAATTTTGTAATTGCATCGAAATTTTTACCTCCATGTAAGTTTTTAACAGCTTTAATCTCAACACGGGCCACACCAGACAACATGGCGGGCCACGCATTGGACAACAATGCTCTAAGCTATGCCATTAATTTGGATGACTTTCAACAGTCTACGAACTAAATCACCATAACTTAAACTTATCAAAGGAGAAATGTAAATTAAATGTAACAGCTTACATGACTTTACCCAATTTAGGGGGTTCAAGTCTTGTAACTCTAGGGCTGACACTTTTTCTTTGCTTTGCAATTTCATTGCTAGAGATCCCCATACATGAGAAAATTTTGCGATAGCCTTTAGTATAAAACTCTCCTTTGAATAGCAGGAAATCCCCAGCCCCCTGAATATATAATATCAACTAACCACAAAATTGGTGAACCTTTCTCCTCTTCACTTTCACCTACCATTGGAATGTTTCCTTACCATTGGAATTTTCATTTAGTGAATGGAATCCATTTGCATTTATTCACTCTAATAATTCATGCTTTAAACAGCTAAAATATCATTTTAAAATTAAGAAAAACAATGAAATTCAAATCACTAAAATGAAAAATTCCTGTCTTCTCATAAACCATTGCCATGTGTAACCAAAACTGGTTTCAAACTGCATTTCAGAAATATTGGAATTTCCTTGTGAATGAAGTTAGCAAATGACTTGAGATATGAAACTATTTGCATATGATTGTAACACTAGAGTAGTTATGAATCAGTATAAATGTTATCACCTTCTTCCTTAATTTATCATTCATGAGAGGGCATTCGTATATCTTCAACTCCTTCAATGCCAAAACGTCATTCTTCTCCTTTGCATTCATAATGGCATTAACCAACACATTCCACCATTTAACTTTCATCTCTCCAATGTTCTGTAATCTAAACTCTTCAACTGATGATGTAATGGCCCATTGGCATAAATTGGTAAAACTATTTTTATTCACATTACAACCCACCAGATGCAAGTATTTCAATTTAGAACATTTTGCTATTTCATCATCAGACTCTTCACCTTCTAAGATACACCACATAATACGTACCCTTTTACATTCCACCCATTCATTAATTTCATCAATTTCCTTGCGAATGTCTCTTACAGTTGTCCTAAGTATGTGATCCTTGCCATTCAATCCAATCTCAACAAGAGATGCTAAAAACTTTGCGTATCTTAATTTATTCAACTCATCTACCCAGAAGTACTCAAAGTGAACATTATTTAATGCTTTTTTGAATTCAAAGTCAGCGCATTCGAAATGTCGAATTACGGATTCCATCATTTCAATCAACTTATCGCAGCTGCTGCTGTCAACATTCTTAAAACTTAGTTGACTAATAATTGATAAAATGAATTTTTTGTTAATAACATCCTTATTTATAGAGCACATAATAACATCAATTGATAGTTTGAATGATTCTCCTCCATGTTCCTCAACACATTCACGTACCAATTTCAACACATTCTTTAAAAAATGTTTGCAATTGGCTTCCTTCAATTTTGCAGCATTTGTGAACAGTTCTTTAATAATTCCGTCATACTTTAATCCCCAAATCAGCTGACAGTTGAAAAGCAATACTTGATATAATTCTTTCTTCAAAATATCTTTAATAATTTTTTTGGGATTTTTGATGGTGCAAACATAAACAGCAGAAAGGAATTCCATCAACGTCAAATGCCTTAACTGTTTGCGTGTTTTATGGTTATCTGATACATCAACAAACAGCCCTTTAAGGAATTCCCTCCCTTTTTCACTGTGGCCAAATTCAATATCTCCTTCAAAAATAATTGTATTTTTATTTAGCAATTCATGACAAATTTTGCTTAGGTCCAACAAATCTTTTGAATATTCGCTGAAAATTTGAGAATTTTCTTTCTCACTTGACCCATCTTTTTCCGCATGTTGTCTTAAAAGTAATAGAAATGACCAGCAATACAACTCTGCAGCATTTTTAAATCCTTTAAACTGTGATAGCATCACCACACAGCAAAATGATTGTAACATTTGGGGAACGTGGAGAAGTTTTAGATTGATTTGTGAAGAATCTTTTGCCATGTTTATTTTTGCAATTATAACATCATTATCAGATGCAAACCTGCGTATGAATCTTTTAATTTGCTCATCCCTGAGCCCCCGAATCTCGACTTTTCGTAAGCCTCCCATACTTTTACCACCATGTTTCAATAACATATGTTCAACATGGGGCCTTCCAGTAATTATTATCTTTGAATGAGGATAGTTAGTCTTTTTTAAATCAAGCAGTTGACCAATTATGGAATCATTCTCCTTTAAGTCGAAAATTTCGTCCAAGCCATCGATGATTACCAAAAGTTTTTCTACATTCTGAATATCAAAGTTAAATATCGTTTTAATAAATTCGTGGATACGTTGACGTTTTTCAAACTTTTTACCCTCATTTTGTACAAAGTAATTCAATTCTCGGCAGTCAAAAGCGATGCACACTGGAAAGTCCTTGAACAAATCACCATTTGCCCATTTGTAAACTAATTGTTTCACAAGCACGGACTTACCAGCTCCCGCAATAGCGGCAATCCAGGTAATACGGCTTTTGCTGTCAATTAAATCAGACATATTAATTTCAGATTCTCTCATAGTTTCTAGCTGTTGAAGGAATCGCTCAGTTTCACCTCTAAATGTTTCTATGGTCCGCCTTCCGGTGTCACCCATCGTCAACTTCACTGCAAACTCTTCAACATCGACCTCTTCTAAAACAATTCTGCCATTGCAGTCAAGTTTATGAATTTCATGTTTTTGATATACAGTTTTGTACTTGGCTTTCAATTTACCTGAAAATGAAAGAAAATATTATAATAAATTGAGAGAAATCTTTAAGAGTGCAAATGACGTAATTAAGCTTTATATCTGACCTTTATTTCATCAAAGGAGGAACGAAAATATTGTCACTTTCTTCCATTGACATAATCCTATAGCCTGGAATAAGTTTGGATATCAAAGGGAAGATCAAAGAATGAAATATATAAATTTCGCACCTTTCTAAAGGATGCTATATCAAAAATCATACTTAGAACTCCTTTGTCAAAAGTTGGTAGCAGCACACCAGTTGTTTCATTCAAATATGCAGAAGAGCAGGTATGTAGCCCTGGGGCGCTCAGGGGGCAGCTTCCATTGTTAAGCCTGTTAAGGACTTTACGGGGTTCAGCCCCCACCTCTAGAAAGTTGAGTTATTGACAAGTTGTCTCATATGTTTGTATTTCACTCAAAATTTGAAGTCCATTTTCATTTGTTTACAATACAATATAATGTTGTAATAGTAAGTTCATGAGAATTCTTATTTGAAAGCCTAAAAGCAATTATTTGCTGCTGATGGATAGAGCATCCTTCTGGGAGTACAAAAAACATTTTTATCTTAGCTGTAGCTCTAGCCATTCACAACGTATGGTAAACCAAAGATTCCGCTTCTATCCAAATTTCTGAAAAGAGGTTCTTACTATTTACGTTGTATGATCAAAGACTCGATGGCACCCATTAAATCAATATTTTTTCAAAAAGCCAAAAATTTCACAATAAAATGCTTTCAAAGACATATTTCTCATTTCTCACAACAATTAACTTACTTCTGAGCAACATGTACTTGATCTAGAAAATGAAAGGGATTTGGAAACGAGCCACATTGAGATATTTGTTGGGATGTATAAGGGGATGTACTTACTCATTAGTCGAGCACAAAAGGGTCCAGTTAGTCACTAGTTAAGATTTCTGTCTATAGATAGTCAAAATTTTTATTTTGCACAAATTTCCTGGTACTACAATACTTGGAAGCCATATGAGGGCTTCATTTCAGTCGCAACCAAGATCAATCTGTATGTCCAGTGGCATAGCAGGTACTCTGGAGGCCCCTATGAATTCAGTATGATTGGGTTGCCATCATAATTTTCCTTCCCTTCCAAAAATGTCTCTACAACACATTTGAGGGGCCTTTCTGCAGCTCAATGGACATATATAGAATGTTAAATAAGAGTCGATGAACTCCTCAAAAATTATGTGCCAACACAGTTTTCCATAGCTACAGGTGTTCGAGAATGGGGTCTGGGAGCTTACTTTCACAAAACTTAGTTGAGGCAACGCCCTTCACAACTATGGAAAACGCCTTTCTGAAGAAACAAGTGCATTTTTCTATCATCGGTCATCATGCTGAGAAGGAGCAGCTGACCTCTCAACCCACCTGTCAGAAGTAAATTTTAGGCTGGTGGGGGGGGCACTTCTCTTGCACTTATGTTTGTAAGAAATTAAGAACTTGGTCTACATACTTCGAAAAGAAACAGGCTACGTTTACATGGGGTCGGCGGAATATTTGAGTGGCCAAATATTAGGTCGGTACAGCAGCCGACCAAAAAAGGTCGCTTAGGAATTGCGTTTACACGGTACCGGTCAGTCACATTCATGTAATCATGCGCAGAGTACGAATTCTGATAAATCTATTGTAAACAAAGGTAGCATCCTTCTCACTTCCTCTCATTAAATCAGACGAGTTTGCAAACGTGAGAAACTGACATGCAAAAGAAAAAGAAAGTGAAATGAATTTTTTTTGGGCTGACAACAGCGTAAGATGGAAGTTATCTTAGAGTATAGTAACTATGCAAGCAATATCTATTAAGTTTGCTATTACATTCAAAACGGAAATTAGAGTTTAAATTACTCTACACTATTGTTCAAAAAGTACTGGTACGCTTCGATAAAAGAATGATGGCGTCGGCGTAGTTGTTGTGGCAACGGAAAATAGTTGTGATGTGCAGAGTCTTATTCTCAACTAGTGAACTTCTAAACATTGTAGAAAATGCCAATGAATTTAAGAAACACTTTAACTTTCACGTTTTGCTTTCTAAAATATATAAGTTTGAAAATTAACCGCTGAAAAGGCATAATTATAAACCCACATCAGAGACTCTGAAACTGGCAAAGTCGCATGATGTTCAAAACTTTTCACAAACTTCTCTGGCCGACCAACCCATAGTAGATGCTGTATATTTCTTGAACGATTTGCACACAGTAAAGCTGCACTCTTTGAGTAGCCTCCAATTGTCGTAATTTTGCTATAGCTTTTGTTTTTAGTTTTGTACAAAAACAATTTCCAAACGCTTCTCGTACGAAGTTTTATGACGCTTGAAAATTCCCATTTCATTGTTTCTAGCCTAGAAAAATTTTATGGTCAAGTTCTTCAAATACTGTGGTGCAACTAAAAAGCTTCAAAAAATAAACAATGCCTTTTGAAATTTCAATGGAAAAACCCCCTGTCATATTTAGTAAGATAGGATCAGATGCATGCATCTTAAAGCTTTTAACATAAACAGCCATCCAAACTTCGAAAAGTAACAACACTTTTTGAACAGTAGTGTAGGACATCATTTACCCATGCTTTATTTATCCATCAAAGGTTGAGAAACGTAAAGTGGCAAACCACCAGTAAATTTCTTGGAGCGAATACTCATTTTATAAAATCTGTCATTTACTAAAGGCCTCTTAATTGCATATTGACACCCTCTTTGTGGAACGTGCAACTATTCGTCCGGTCAAAGCTGTTCACATGGGGTCGTTCGCGAACTTACACGGCCAAGTTCCAAAGAAGGTCGCTTTCCTAAGTGGCCGAATATTTGCATGCTTTAGTAACCTAAGTTGAGGTCGGTTAGCCAGCCCAATGTGAACGCTGTACCTAAGTGGCCAAATATTTGAGTGACCAAATATTCAGTCGGCCCATGTAAACGCTGCCTTAGAAAGTGGCCCAGCAAGAAAGCGATTTTAATGCTTTCAACTAACTGATTTTAAAATAAATTTAAGATAGCATTTTCTCTTCACAAGAAAAATTTGTGGTCTTTTACTTTTAAGAAACTTACCAACCATGGATGGGGGCTGCATCCCCCTCTTCTACAGTACTGCTTCTGCCTGGTTGCAACCACTTTGGCAGTTTATAACGAAAATGGAAAAGCTACGCCCACCCGCTGACAGGAAAAGCAGGGTGACAACAGGGAGGAGTATAGGGCCAATTAGGGGTAGCACCAAAACCAGAGGGATAGCACCTGTCAGGGAGGGATAGCCATTGGGCTTATGAACCAGATAAGGTACAGGGAGGCTTCTCATAGCCAGATGAAAGCTATACTCTCATTGTTGTGAACTGGATTGAATTGGGGAGGTGACATGGAGCATGCACATGGAGGAGACGTGTTTTCAATTACGAGAAGGAGAGTTGTATTGAGAACACATTAACATTGAACATTACGAGCTTCAAGGAAGCATTGAGTTAAAAACTTTTGGACTTATTTTGAGTATGTTGTTCTTGTAATTTATTTTCTTTATATATATATATATATATATTA
>WIPJ01007952.1:45635-66981 GCA_018155075.1 Cassiopea andromeda | reverse complement strand
ATATATATATATGTTTTTTTTTCATAGAGAGGACTGGAAGATGGCAAAGCTGTTCTATTACAGAAACCATATTCTTTGTCAAAGGAAACATATAAAGATAAAGAACAATCAAAAGCCATTAAAAATGATCAAACACTAAGGTTGAGGTGTTCATGCTTTGAAAAACTTGTCAGGTGAGCCAAGTCAGGATGCAACATTCAGCAAAATGTGAAACCTCGAGGATTTATCACTTTTGATCGATTGCAGATATTTACATGAATATGTTTTTATCATGTCACAACTTTTTTTCATTTTCTTTCTTTATACATTGAAACTATACCTAAGAGCTTCACGTCTACAACAACTTCAGCCTGTCAGCGCACTGTGTAGAAGCTATGAAAAATTACCCATCATTTTAGTTTTACTTTTTCAAATGCCAAGATCACATTAGTGAACTTCATCAGTATATTAATATATAATTCCAGTTCTACTCGTTATTCATCTTTGGCTTGAAGCTGAAAGTATACATGTAACATAAGTTTAGAAGGCTGTGTGACTTTGCTGAGCACTCACACAAGATTTACTCTTCTTGCATTTTGATAGATATCCTATGGCATGCAAACACCTATTGGCCTCTACATTTACCTACATACATCAATTTAATCATAATGGTAAAGTTCCAAATTTGAGCATCAATTTGCAAAATATAACTTCAGTGGCTGCGACTTTCTGGATACTTAGAATGACTTTGATAGTATAAATTGACAGTTGTTCTCGAAAGCTGCAGGAGCGTTCTTAAAAAAATTCCTTGATCTGACTTTATGGAAAAACTTGAAAATGTGGAGGAGGGATACCCCAATGCCTCTTGTTCTTTAACCATTGGCTTCCAACATCATCTTCATAGTCTACTTTGCAGCTTGTGTTGAGATCACCCAAAAGGACTAAAATATGGTGTAATATAAACAGGACTATAGAACTAAGTGCAGTAGAATGAAACCTCAAATAGCCAGTGTCACAGTCATCTCAGGAGCAAACTCTTTAAATCTTTGGGAAACAATCTCTTTGATAATAAAGATACATTCTTTCTAAGTAAAAAAATTGGTAGAATAGGATAGTGATTGCACACGACAGCCTTCAATTAGCTGTTTTCCTTGTTATTGCAAACTTAACCAGAAAAAAGAAAGGGGCTGTGCCCCATGTCAGAAGTAGAAGTATTGCTGAGTTTTCCTGGCTTCATTCTACTACAGCCCTGAGTATAAACCATTTCTGAGACAATCCTAATCACTGAAATTGAAAATGAAATTTGATACTTGTCTGATTAGCTAGGTAATAGGTGCTGATGAATTGAACAACAGAAAAAATATTATGAAACGTAAAATAACAGACAAAATAGACTTTATTGAGTATAAAATTATCCAGCTGTTGCAACTTATTGGATTTAGTATAGAGCATGCGAGAGAAGGCCTGATTTCATGGAGATTAGTACAGTAGGGCCTTCAATGAAGCCAATCATAGCTTAATACAGTTGACCTGAACAGCATTCAACTTGTTTCCTGATGCTGGGCTCATGACTATGAGTATTTTATGGTATAGAATATTGATTAGCAGAGAAGCTGCCAAACCTTCTGGCTGTAAATTTTAATCAGTGTATGACTAATTGTCAAATCTCTTCCCAATCCATGCTATTGTTGCATAAACTTTCTGTTTCTGTCGCATGCAAAAACTATATTGAAAGACATTGTGGGTATTCCGACAAATTCACCATAATTTGTATTGATGGGTTAACTCTTTGAGGGATTTATAAGCCATGATAGTAGCCTCACTAGTGATTAGCTGATCTATGGTTCTCCAGCCAAGGTCTTTAGCACGCGGCTGGCAAGGGATGTCAAAGCTATTAACAGCTAAAATTCGTGCAGCACGGTTTTGCAACTGTTGCAAATAATTACTCTCATTGACCCCAGAACACCCCAATACTAAACAACAATAGCAAAACAGGGGCTCAAGGATCCTTGGGTAAAGGGTCCAAAGTGTCTTATGGCAGAAAGGGTTTAGTGTACCTTAAGAACCCAACTGCTTTTGAGACCATAGACGAAGTTACCTTGATATACTCCTTCCAATGCAGAGAATCTTCTATCTAAATAACAAGATGTTTAGTCTTTTAAACCACCTCAAGTTCATCTGCCTAAATAGGTTTTGTAGAAATATGCATCAAATGAGGTTTCATGACATTAAATGACAGCTTGTAACCTTTTAACCAGTTATCAACATGAGTAAAATTTCCATTGATGGTCTCATTTAACAGAGAGATATTGCTAGGCTGGTGGTTAAAACACGTATCATTAGCAAACATGGACATCCTTGAATTTTAGACAGCCCTCTCTAGATCATTGATGTAAATAAGAAATAAAAGAGAACCAGTATGTGAGCCCTTAGGTACACACACTCATTTCCTGGATTGAAGAGTCAACGTCATTAACCCTAGTAAATAGCTAACGATTGGAAAGATAGGACTTAAACCACGCTAATTCCCGACCTTGAATGCTGTAGTATTCCCGCTTTTGGCAAAGGATATCATGGTCGACAATGTCGAAAGCCTTTATAAAGTCAATCAAAACTAGCCCTATTACGTTTCTTAGCTCCATCCCTTTATACCAGTGACGAATGCTCTTAACTAAGCTCGTTAGAGAGTAGAATGAAGGCGCTGAAAATCAGAGTGCTCAAAAGAGAAATAGCCATTATAATTCATTTGTTGGTACATTTGCTTGGAGATTAGTTTTTTAAAGAGCCTTGAGATGACTGGTAGGACAGACATTGGGCAATAATTCCACATTTCAGCCTTATCACCTTCCATAAAGATTGGTGTCACCCTGGAAACTTCCACAAATCCAGAAACTGGCTTGTGTCAATTGACGTGTTAAATGAATCAGCCAATGACTTCTCAATAACAGTTATGGCTAGCTTTACGAAGTAGCAGGAAATTTTGTCCTACCCACAGCCAGTAGTAATTTCGATCTTGACAATTGCATCTCTGATATCTTTCACTGCAATTGAGCCTAATTGATACTTAACACTGCTATTGTTTTCAATAGCTTCACAAGAGAGAAGAGGGTTTGGAACTGCATCTATTTTACTAGCTAGCTTTTCTCCAATTGTACAAAAGTAATTATTAATTGCATTTGAGATTACTTATTTCTTTACAAAGGTGTGCTCTGAATCCTTAAGACAATCAATATTGCTATATTTTAGTCTTGTTTCCAGTAGCTCGTTGATAATTTTCTAAGACTCTTTCTTTCATTCAGCGATTTTTGCAGAGAAATACCGTCTCTTGACTTTGATAGTTAGAGATTTATCCCTAGTTTGAGCATGCCTATGTGCATCCTTGAGAATTCTTGATTTACTTATAAGGGCAGCTGTTTTTAATTTATTCCCTGGTTCTCATGCTTGACGTCTTTACTAATTTAAGGGCAACATCTCTCAGAGACATGTATTTCCTTTTAGGGTGCACTTCTTCTATGACAGAGAAAGACAAGGAAGACCAATTATTGACATGTACATCTATGTCGTCTGTTTGCTGGAAGAATTGGCTCCAATATATACCAGAAACATCAAACAAGAATTGATTTTTACTACAATGTTTCACAATCATAGTTTTTACCTCTCTATGATCTTTTTCAATTGCACCATTAAATTTTCGAATGCAGTAGACCATATAATGATCACTCAGAGAAGCCACATGTACTTCTATTTTTATAATGTTTTTGGTACATGTCGTAGCAATATAGTCAATGATTTTTTCCGTTTCAAGGGTGATTCTTGTCGATTCTGTACCACATTAAACGACAAATAGACATTTGCATTGTTGTCAACTAGCTGATCACTATCTGTCTTCTCAGCCACTATGGGTAATAAGGCTCAAACAACATCTTCTATCATTGAATGACATAAAAAGCACTCAATTGGAAGAAAAGAAGTAAATTAGCTAAGGGTAAACACTAATTCCCATCCAATCGCGTTTCAAAATTTACATTGCATAACCTGTAACCTTAAGGACATTGTTTGCGCAGACAAGAAGGAGATCAATAAATATGTGGGTGTAAAACAAACCTTTTTTGAGGTAACGTGCTTTAAAAAGTCAGAAATGGTTTCTTGTAAGTAAGGCGAGCATGATGCTCATCGATAATGTCTAGTCAAAGAAGAAATACTTTTCCACATCGGAAATTTTCAACTTGGGTAGTTTAATTGATGGAATTCAATCTCAGCCAACCATGATTGCTTTAAGTTAACTTGATGTTTCTCCATCAATAAGATATCCGCAGATGGAGAATTGAAGCCTTTTAGGAAAAGCTATGTCAGTTATACCTTATCCTAAATTATTCAATTTTCCGACTACTACAAGATTTTTAGATTGCTCAGTTTCCTTACAAAATTTGCATGTTCTCCTTCTCATTATGAAGTTTAGTTATAAGACCATGAAAATTCTTCGACTTTTTAGAGGAGCCATCAGAAAACAATTTCTGATTGCAAACCTCCACACCCCCATTTTCCCAACCATTGAAATGACAGCTTATCTTGGCAAATAATCTTTCGTCCATTGCGCGAAGATTGGCGGCATGCAAAAATTTAAATTCTGAAATAGATTCCAATATAAACGCCACTCCCTTCACTTCTGCTCATCTGTGTTAGGGCGTGCATTGTAATAGTGAATTTTCACGTGAGTCTGTAAAGAAAACTTCAGTCGGAAAATTTTGAGCTCTTCTCTCTCGTAAAAATCTCAGTCAATTTACCTTCTTGATATCCGCCATAAAGTTCTTTTATAAATTTATCAGTAGTATCATTGCCAGACCTATGAATTCATGCTCGCAAATGAATTCCTTGTTCAGAAGCTGAAGAAATATTCTTGTGAATGTATGTAGAGACTTCCCTGTTGTATACAAGAATAAATCAAAGTGAAAGGAAGTTTGTCATATCTACTGTGCCAGATACAAGATATATTAATGGAGCAGGAGCTCTCGAGAGCACCTAAGTATTTTCCTTGGTGAATTTATTGGGCATTGAAGGGCGGTAACTTCAAGTCAATTTGCAAGTTGCAGAGTAAGTTGCATGTGACTTTGAAATATGGGTGAAGATACTACAATATACTACCGTAGAAGTCATAATACAGCTGCCTTTCCATCTGCTTTTTAAATAAAGTTCCCTGTATATCTGGTATCTGCTTTGGTGCTCTTCCTGAAATACGCTGTACACCTCCAAGGTTTAACTAGTTGCCTTTTATGTGCGCATTAACTTTTGTCTAATTCAGCATCCTGTTCTCTTCTCTCGAACACTTTGCAAGCATTCGTTTGGGGGTGACATCCCCTGGGCTCCCTGCCCGACCATGCCGAGGCACATCCTTTCAAAACGGATTCTTGAGCTATATAGCTAGTTTTCTTTATGGAAATCTACATGAAGAAAGAGAAGCTGATCCCTCAACCTGACCTCATTGAATCTTGAGGGCTTAGAAATAAATGGACAAAAGCTCCACCGACGTCTCCTTTAGGCTGTCGAATGCTTGTACGCCAAAACTAAGGAAAAGCATTTTCACACCAGTACGCAAAGGGGAAAACATACCGGACGATGGATTTATTTGACACCTGAGATTAAAATACTAGCTTCTAGGCGTAATAAATTACTGACCATTCCATGTTAAAGGAGGTTGCAATGAGAGTATACCAGTTAAAAACTATTTCAACAGGGTAGGCTGTCCCTGCCTTTCTCTAGAGTTAATGATTTGATTCAGAAAAATAGTTAGGAATTTACATTTTGATAGGAATATGGTTGCTTTCAAACGCGTCAGAAATACTTCATGCTCTGTCAAACTCAGGAACCTAACAATTGTCCTAGCGGCCAGAATTACAAGTTAGAGGGGGACAATATCAAAATGTAAAGTATAAGATAAGATTCTGCGCTGAATGTTACTTCAACTAAAAGAAGATCGCGATACACGCTGCTGTATAAGAACCATGCAAATATATAAGAAAGAAGAGAGTGGGCACTGACAATTATCAAAAACACAGGCGGCCGGGACATTTATTGATAACGTGAATAAATGCTCTTACATGACAATGTTTGTTCTTAGACGAAAATGTCGGAGTAAGTTGAGGAGCTGACATTAAGATTGTGGATCTATCACAAAGTTGCAGACTTTGTCAAAATCTCTGCCAACCAATTTATTCTTTCTAGAATTCGTGAGTAGTTTGTTCACACTGTGCTCGGGCCGAAAAAATTATCCAGTCCACCCTAGGGTTGGCTATTTCTTGTAGGGGTGACGAGGTACTTGAACTAGGAAATTATATGTTAATTGCTTGACATCCACTATAGGTGTTATGGCTGAAACTACATCATTTACAATTGAATGCCATGAGACAGTACAAAGAGGAAGTACCCGAATAGCTTTGTAATGGGTAAAACACTGACTATCCTCTAAATACGTGCAACGTTGTAAATAGCACATTATGAGTTTGAGAGTTCTAATCCAGCTAAAGAAAGGTGTCTATCTCGTGAGAAGAGCAATTGAAAGGTGTAGCAGAACATCGGAAAATGCCATTGTTGATAATAGGAAAAACATTACGTTCGTTATTCATCTTTAGCTTTAAAAGAAACAAATGCGCTTATCGGAATCTTTTTCAAATTAGATGGCACAGTACGTTAAGCCCTATCTTAACTTTCTATGTCTGTTTCAATTTCAGTGACATTAATAAGTATCAGACAATCTAGGTAAAAATTGACAAGTCTACTGATAAAAGACATCTTCATTTGCTGTGCTTATCGACATCAGAATTTTTATATTGAGCATTTACTGAGCATGTTCAAAGTATTTTATCTAATTCCATTGTTGCAAATAGGAAAGTTTTTATCTTAGGTATAAGGCGACTTCAACGTCAACCTCCTAAGCTATGACTCTCATGCTCCAACCTTTGATTTTGTTAATCTTCTTCTTTCTCAAAATTGTCTTCTATATGTAATTCATCCTACTAGAGTGTCTGATCATTTTTCTACTATTATTGACATCTATTCTAATGTAAGTAATCTCAAAACTATAACAGCTTTGCACATACTGCCGATCATTTCCTACAATTTTTGATTTTCAAGAAGGCTGGTCCATGACTATACTAAATTTAACCAAGAAGGATTTCTTAAAAATTTAGGAGATTTGTTCTTGAGTACATACATGAGAATGTATCTACTGTAAATGAAAAATTTACCACATTTCTAACTGAACTTGAAGGCATTCTTCAGAATCATGCTCCATTAAGTTACATAACATTGATAAATAATAGAATCGTAAAAATGGTGCATCTAGGGAATAAAGTCCTTAGAGAGCTAAGAAGGAAGCTTGACTCTACAACAAACAATGTGTATAAAAAGTTAAGACATAGAGCGGCCTCAGAGCTAAAAGAAAGCAAGAAGGAATGTTTTCAAGAATATTTTCTTAGAACCATTAAGAAGATGAATCTCTTGTGGAAAGAAATTCAATTAATAATTAATAACGACTCATGGGCTAACGCTATAAATAAACTCAAGGATAAAAAGGGGTAAGTCAATAACTGACTCTGAAACCATGGCAACCATCTTTAATGACTTATTTGTATATGTTGCTAATAGTATTGGCCATAAAATACCTAGATGATGAGACTTCCACCTACCATATCTTCATAACAGAAATCCACACTCATTCTCATTACTACCATAATTTCTCATGAAGTTTCAGATATAATAGGGATGTTAAAAACAGGTAAAAAAGGTTTAGAACTAAGTAAATCTATAGGCCCAAATCGTATACAATTAAATTATTAAATTTCTCTCTCCAACTACAGCCTCCCTTTATCTTAGACTATAAATGAGTCAATTCCTTTGGGTATTTCTCCAGGATAGTTACAACTGACTAAAGTCATACCCTTGTTTAACAACGGTTGTCCTATGTCAGCTTCAATTTATAGACAAATATCTCTGCTGTCTGTTTTTAGATAGATTTTTGAAAAATTGATGTGTAAGCGTCTTTCCTACTTCCTGGAATGTCAAAAAGTGTTATATACTCACCAGTTTGATTTCAGCAATTCTGACTCTGTAAATCATGCATTAATTAGCTAAACAGAGTCCATTAAACGCGCTTTAAGCAATAAAGATCTCCAGAATGCTTTTGATACAGTCAACGATCATATTCTTTTTAATAAAATGGAGCAATATGGCATCCGCGACACTGATTTAACATGGTTTAACTCTTACCTTAGCAACAGAAAATAGGATGTATCCATAATAGACTATAATTCTAGTATTCTAAGAGTTACTTGTGGTGTGCTTCAGGATTCTGTCTGTGGTTCGCAGCTTCTCCTCATTAATATTAATGATCTTACCCCCCATGTCAAATAAACTATTTTTCTATCTTTTTGTCGATGACACAAATATCTACTTTGAATCTAATAATCTAAATCACCTACAGTGCTTAGTTAATAAAGAGCTTAATCAAGCTAGGAAATGGCTGGATTCCAACAAGCAGGTTATAAATATAGATAGGTACTCCGCTCATAAAACTCTCAATGAAACTTTATCCATAAAGATAGTTACGGCGCCTGTAAAACAAACTAAATAAGTCAAATTTCTGGACGACAATCTTACCGGGACATATCATTTGAGTGAACTTTCAAAAAAACTAGCAATAGGATGTGGTATTTCTTTTAAAATGAGACATATACTACCCACTGATGTTTTAATTTCCTGTTCTTATTCTATATTTTCTTCCTTTCTACAATATGGTATTATTGTTTAGGACTTTACCCATGAAATTTACACTAAAACAATATATTTACTCTATAGAAGAAAGCCATTAGAGCTTTCATTTGTAAAAGTGTTATACATTCATCATCTCAAATTTTTCTGACTTAAAACTTTTTAGGTTATATGACCTGTTTGATGTGAAATTGCTTACTTTTATTTATGAGCCAAGAAATAAATAATCCCCTCCTATGTTTCACAACCATCTTACATCTCTGTCAGATATTCACCTATATCATACAATGGAGGCTTACCAGAATGGTATTTTTATTACACAGCATAATACCTTGCAATAGGTTATTCGAATATTATAGTGCAAATCTTTGAGGAGTCTTTCATTTAGCATTAATCAATCCCCTCTGTGGCGAGTTTTCATCATGAAGGAAAATCACATTTCTTCATCACCAGATATTGATAACTCTAATATGATAATTGCTGTTTGGATATCTTGTTTTTTCCTAAGTTTAGTTTTCTTCCAAATATTGTTGTCAAATTAAATATCTCAATGTAAAGCAACAAACAACAATACATGATGTCTTTAATGGGGGTGCTCTCTCCTGGAATAGTTTAGCTACTGAGAGGGCTCCTCCTTAAGAACTTCTCTTACATAAAAATTTAGTTGTCTTATTAATTTATCTTGTTTTATTTAGTTATGTAGTTATTTAAATTAAGGTCCTATTTCCTGTTTATTTTTGTATTTTCTTTTGTACACCCGCTATATTTTCCCCATGAATTCCACTTCTAGTAGAATGGTAAAATTAAATGAAACTGAAACAAAAATTTGCCTTCGTGCATATTCATCATTAGAATATTCGTCAAAGTGCCTCCGTTATGTTCATCAGTTGCTAGATTTGGAAATCATGTTGGTAATCGAATTCCTTATTCAGACACTGGACAGATTTCCTTATGTATTTATAGAAATTTTCCTGCTTTATACAACAATAAACCACAATGAAAGAAAGCTATTCATTTCTATTCTGCCACATGCAAGATTCATTAAACGACCATGCGCTCTCAATTGATGGTGAATTTACTGGGAATTGTAACTGGGTGGTTCTTCTGCTGCAAACTCAATGTTATCTTGCCACTGAATGCTTTTATCAAGCTGTCTGTGGCAAAAAATGTACTTACTGCGAGAAATTTTGCTTCATCACTTTTTACTTTCTGTTCGTTTTCACGCCTTCCCTTTCGGAATAAAGCGTTAAGTACCATTTATTGCTGTCCTCGGATTTGCTAAAGGCTTCAAGCCTAAAGCATTAATTATAGTACAAACAGTGTATCTGGGATTATGTCTTCTACTCGCTAATGGCAAACTTTAAAAAGGCCAACGCATCGATGAATTAAGGGATCATGTGCTGGGATCGAAACATTGTTTGTTACTGCAACTGGGGGGCAAGCAAAGAAACTGTGTGAGCAATTACCTCCTTATTTGGTATGTAAAAAGAGGCCCTGCTTCTTGTTTCAGTACCCTTAATGATATTGTCGTAAATCTTTGTATTGGCACATATAGAACAATTCCACCGCTAAGAAGCCCTTACCCTTAAAGCAAGAAGCTGAGAAAGCCCCCTAGCATAAACCTCTTCCTTATCCAAACTTCATAAAAATAAGTAAACAACCAAATGGTCTACTTCGAAGATTTATGATCGTTTGTCGAAAGCACTCTTATTACTGTTTGCTTTCCTGCCTAACAGTTTGTGCTTTGTCATTGGGCATTCCTCAATAATGGAATTAGCATTAGTACAGAATCATAAGCCAATCCCTGTGAGATTGAAAATCCATCTATTCGGGAAATAAGAAGCCGTACAAGCCCCAATGCTCCTGATTCATGAAGCTACTGCCAGGAAATCGTCAAGAAATACAATAATACAAAAAGCAAATTCATTTGTGATAGAGCATACAGAGCATCACCAACTAATTGCATTTAATGGTCGTAGTACCAGTTAAATCGTTTGTTTTGTAATAACAAGGACGACATCAATTCATTTCTTTGCTAAAGGGAAAAAAGCGTACCTATTTGTAATGATGTTTGAAGATAAGGATTTGACCAATAAAGCTCTGCTTTACATTGCGGAAAGTACGTTTAATAACATAGTAAGGCAGGATAAAAAAGAAATTAAAATCACTCAACAAAAGGAAGTTCAATGATTTTGAAGACCAGTACATAAAAGGCAGAGGTGATTTTATTGCAAAACTTGCTTCTTGCATGTGTGAAGAAGTACATAGAAAAAGGGGATAGTTGCAAATAGGAAGGGAAGATGCGCAATTAAAAGCTAACAAAAGTATTTCAACTATGTGCAATAAATAACCATGGCAAATTTAATTCAGGTTATAGAATACTTGTATGGAACATTGGTTAATGAGAGGCGTTATTATGTATTTTGTACTCTGTTTAATAATCCAAATATTCGAAAAATGAAGTTCCCTTGAGAAATCAAAGATGAAACTCCTTACGCTTTCTGCCAAAGAGTCATTGATACTAGCATAAAAGTCGTATATGATAGCAAATAACGATGAGGATTCCCAAGTAAATAAATATACAATTGATAAGCATTCCCAAGTGATTAAATATGCTCACGGCAATAATGTTAAATTTACTTGTTAAATATTACTTAACAGGAACTCAGTTTATTTCTTCACTAGGAGACACTCACACAGTTTCATAGATCACCATGCAGATAATGATTTCACTAACAGAGCTCTGCCTTGCATTGTTACTAAATAAGGTGATTTTTATATAAAAGTTTGTAATGGACAGCAACAAACAAAGCTTCCAAAGGATTTCAATAAATTTGAAAGTGCATCCTTGGAAGACAATGATGATGTCGTTACAAAAGTTGCTACTCGGGTTTGTGAAAAAGTATATAAAATTAGGTCATATTTGACAATGGAAGGAGAGGGAATGACTGTTCAACTAGAAGCTAAAAATTTTCCTTTAACTATTTGTACAAAATTGGCCCTGGTGACAATAATTGAGCTTATAAAGTACTTACATATAAATATGGTTGATGATAAGTGTTATTATATATATATGATTTATCAATAAATGCAACAAAAATAATCCAGAACTTACACCCTATGGCAATCAAGAAATCATTAATCGACTGGAATGACATGTAATTTTTTATTCTAAGGGTATTGGTTCTATGACTACAGCTGCTCGGGGATTGACTAACTTATTATCTCAATGCATTTACCTGGTTTTCTCTATATTAAAGATCAACTCAACCTATTGCCTCACTCTAGGTTAAAAGCATTCAAATCCATAGTGAACAATGACAATAGAAATTTTGCCGGTAGAGCTCTAAAGTGTATTGCTACTGATGAAGTAAGTCTGTTTCGTGTTGAAGAGAGTTATGGGATGCATACAAATCGAGAGTTCTGTTTCAATGAGCCCAAAATTTTACCCATGACAGACAAGAATGGCGTTTTTACTATTTTTCATACTGGGGTCCCTTGAAAATTATTTTTATATAAGTCATATTTGCAAGCGCAATGGAATGCAAAGAAAATGGGTGATTGATTAACAACTGCCATTAGCTCACTAACTATTTGTACATGATTGAGACTGACAAATGTCGTCGACACCATAAGACACTTCTATACACATATATTTGGAAGTAATGGCTATTATATCTTTGAGCAAGTTAGTAAATTAAGGGACAACCAGGTGAGCCAAAGGCTAGATGCATCACGACGGATGGTAAAAGAGAATGTTGAGCTTGAAGGATACCGGATAGTGAGAGGGCCTGGCTGCGGTTACACAGAAAGTTTCATAACAAGTTCAAAGATACCTTTACTGCATTGATCAGAAATAAGTTTTGAAGTGTCATTGATGGTACAACTCATCTTTTAAGGCAATGGGATAAGATAGGGCAACATGGATACATTGAATTATACCATTCTCCAAGAGATCATTATGAAGAAGATGAAGACGAAAGTATAGAGTCTCACAATGATGATGCCAATCCTCAAGTTGAAGGTACTAAATCTCAAGATGGAGAAATTGATTCTGAAGCTGAAGGTACTGATTCTCCAAATGACGATGCTACTCCTCAGAATGAATACTATTCTGATTTTGAATACTATAACTTTGATCCTCCAAGAGACCATTATAATTCACAGAGTGAGATATAACTATTTGACTTACTGAAAATTACAAACAATGAAATCTTGTTGTATTATGTAAACAAAGACTTTGCTATGAACATAAATAAAGTATGTCAGAAAATTATGAAGAGTGCAGGACCCATATATGGAGAAAGATATCCGGCAACAATGAAAACAACTACCTGCGAAAGCTCTATACTAGAATACAAGTAGTAACCGTGCTCAAGGGAGCTCTTAAAGTATTGATAAAATGTGAGAAGAGCTATTCCAAAAGAAATTGGTCTATGTTATTGCTTTCAAAGATGTGAACAACAGGCGGTTGCAGGAAGACTTGGAGAGCTTAGAACAAAGTACCAAATCTGAAATAGCAATGCGCGAGCTATTGCATATAAGCTAATACCTTGATAGTCAGAATATACCAGATTCACAGTGAAGTAGCCGATGATCTTGCCTCTGACCACATAGTCCGATGGGGCTATTGACGAATTATGTCAAGATGACATTGCTGGGGAACACAGCCTGGGCTCACTAGTCAAATTATGAACTTTTAGGAAGAGCTTTGCACGAAGATACTGTGCACTTTCTGCACAAAATCATCATGAAGTTACTTTAATTAAGGTGCAGAATAACTGAATTTATTGACATCTTGATATTAGCTTCACACACTCTGGAACAAACTTGATATGATTGATTTAAGTGTACTTCCAAGCATTGTGCAAATTTACTAAAGCAAGCGCCTTACTAGCATTAGGCATACTTTCTTTTCTGCTTAATACGCTATTTCAACTTAAAAAGAGTGATTGTAAAAATTCAAAATCTTGCGGTATCATAATCCCTTCCCAGTAGTATCGCTGGGTATCAAAAGAGGGAGAGGAAAGATGGCGCCTGGTAGTGAAGCTCCCTAAACCAGTTTAAGAATCTTTTTCTGAATACCTTAGGACAAAGCCCATCATGAAAGTCTAGAAAGGACCCCGGATGCCAAGAGAGATGTTTCGCAGCAATAGCCACTCAAAGCAAAGTCCTAGAAGGGGGGACCAATGAAAGGGCGTGGAAAAGTGTGCTTTTTCGTCGAATCTTCAGTTATGTGAACTAGGAAGATATTTTTATCTTTTTATTGTTATTAATTATGCAAAGCCATAAGCATGATTTTAATTCTTAATGACTAGTTAGAAACCATCACGTTTATATTTTCATGTATATTACACTATTCTCTTTTTTATTGTTTTAGAGTAGGGGTCTCAATTTCACATCACCCATGAGACGTATTTTGTAGCCTGCAGCTTAATGTGAACGCTTAGTGTTATTAAAATATAATTTCTGAGGACTAACAATCAAAGATAAGACTGTTTTTTCCAATTTATCTGCTCTCACATTTGTTGTTTCTAATCAGACACTAGACTAAAACTAATCTAATAAAACCAATACAAAAGCTAACTCCAAGGCGGTGCTAGCTACTCCGAGATCTACTCATGTCTCTATTATTCTTCCAATCATGCTTCTACTGTCACTACTAACGTGTAACGACGTTGAGATTTTTAGCAAAACTTTTCTACCTCATGCAGCTCAGTGTCATCGAGACGTAGCCTCCAGCGGTCCTCAAGTAATTTGAGTTTGAGACTCCTCTTTTAGAATCTTAATTTACTCACTTTTTTCATTCTCATCTCTTGTGTAATGTTAAGTCCATATTTTTACGTCGTTAGTTATACGTTAGATATTATTTCTAAGTACTATTTATTCCTACTTGAAGCCTGTAGCTAGGCCTTTGTTTCAGCGTTGGCAAACTTTTATCGAAGAAATCACGTAGTACAACTTTGAGAGCTTATTTCATATTTTATGTTATCACAATGAAGTGTACAATGTGTGTAAAGGAAAAGATTGAACTTTCTAGTATGTCACAACGACTATGATTGAGCTGAACCAAAATTTCAGAGATCTCTGCTTATCCACAGATACCAAGATTTCTAAAAAATTCCTAGGGGTGACAAACACAAGCATCCTGTTATCGCGGGGTGGCAGTTCCCACCCCATGCAGCCCCGTGGCTATGGACCTGTCCTGCTTTGTCTTGTCTTAAGCTTACAACTACAGTAAGCAGATTGTATAGATTAGATGACAATCTTTAAGTCGTAACTTTATCATGCTTTTCTCGCATGACTAAATAGTTTCATTTGTTGATACAATAATTAAAAGACTTATTGCGTCATGCTTGTTGCCATCATTCTTCACTTAGGCATCGGATGGTGAGGAAGTAATCACTGCACAGAAACATAGGTATGCTGGAGTGACTTCGTGTTCTTATGTGATAAAGTAGTTCCAATTATCAGGATCCTCATGCTTTACACAGGGTCCTATCAGGGGCATGGCCAGAATTATAAAAATGGGTCAAGAAATGGAATGTTTTCGTTACGCCTTCTACTTCTCTGGAGATTTGCTACTCCTACCGTCAATTATTCTCTCATCAATTTTCAAAGAATTGCCGAGCACCATCTATGCAACAGTTGGGGAACATTTGCTCCCCATACCCACTGTGGTTAGAAGAAAGGATGATTTAACATTTACAATTCAAATACTACTGCAAGATACATAACAATCGAAAGCTATGTCGATCAAAGCATATTTATGAACCTACACATCTTACTGATGAATGCACTTTTTTGGAGGATCAATGAAATAAGGGGCATAGCTATAGAGGTGTCGCGGTGCCGGGGTGCCACACCCCCCAGTGTTTAGCTTGTCGGCACATTTGATGAAAATCAATAGTAATCATCCAAGGTGTATTGTTGATATAGAGAAGGAAGGTCCTATTTGTCGGCAAATTGGGCTCGAAGTCTGCTTGTGGACAATTTGGTGCTATGCATCCCACTAACAATATTTTATAGCTTCACCTTGCATGAAAGGGATTGATGGGCAAGACGACTGAACTCATTGCTTAGGTACAGAAAATGAGCAATTTACAGGAACCTAGTTCGAATGTCAGAATGAAAAGGTTCTAATTATTTGAAACTAAAATATGCAATGTCAGACTGCAGGCTTTTACTGTATTATTTGTATTATTGTTTGCATAATTGATGTCTTTTTACCATTGGGTACTGGATAATGGTTCCTCCCCCATTGCTAGTTCTTGAACACTGTCCTACCCTCATATTCCCTTATTCCAGCCCCATAACAATTACCTCCAAGGATTTCATAACAGATAATGAATTTCTTCAAGGTTTATTATTCTGTATTCTTTACTCTCTTCATCAGACTTTCTAACATGTGAAAAAGTGCGAAAGGAGTTTATAGACTTATATCTCATTTTTACCCTTCCAGGCTCTCACACTCTCATTGTGATGCAGATGGATGCAATTTTTGAGGTGCATTGCAATATGCCACTTGGCATACAATTTCCATTTGTGGACTGGAAACCTGTTATTTAAACATTGAACCAAATGTTCATTTCAATTTAATTACTGCCTTCTAAGCAGATGTTTCATGGAGAGCTCACCCCCCCCCACTATGGACTATCTTCTACGACCCTATGTTACTGCTCTCCCTCTTTTTAATACAGCATAGCGTTCAAATTGTTCCCATAACACTGCTTTTCAGCGTAAGATTGTTCTTTTACTTTTTAATTCTTGTAATTAGTGAAAATTGTTGTTTGAAAAGCAAACATTGTGGGCTTTGTTTACATTTACAAGGATAAGGTCCATTCAGGAGATTTGCTAGCTTGCCGAAGATCTTGTTGAATGTCTGACCAAAACAGTATGTATCAAGAAGTCATCAATGATACAACTGTTAATAATTATATCACTTTGGAGAATATGAGAAAATGTATGGGCCAGATGCAGTTACGTTCAAGGGATCTTCTAAGTGACTTTTATGGGCCTAGAAATCTGTCCACCAAGCGTGGATCAATGCGACTGCTTTTAATAAACAGCTTAAGATTTAAAATCATATAAATTTGTTCGTATTTAAATAGTACTTTGCAAATGAAAGTTTTATCTCTTATTATACATAGATGGGTTATGCTCTGCTACATGACAGGCCCACATACTGGGGAAAAGAGTTGTTTTTTGTAGAGAACGCAACGTTCTCTTTGAACTTAGGCAATTATCACAGCGAAATCAATCATAAAAGACCTCAAGTTTGAAGCTGTCACACGACTTCCTACATAAATGCACGAAATTTGTGAAGATATCTCGAGAAAGTAAGAAATAAAATCACTAAACATTGTCAACTGTGGCTTCGTGCAGATTTCTCGCCAACGTGTTGGTACTATTTAGATTCACCGTAGTTATTACGTTACATGTGACTTACCACGCATTCTGGTCCTCCTATTTCTATGGTTTTACTATATCATAATACTATGGAAAATGTCTTTTTACTAACTGGTATGTTCTTGTTTTCACCACTTATCTTTCAAATCAGAAGGAGGACGTGATTGGAAAGAGAAGCACCATTCAAGACAACTGATTTTTTGGCTCCAATGAAGTTGAAACATTTTTTAGGAAGCCCAGCAGTCTGGAAAATGCAGAAAATCGGAAAATGGATGTCCTTTAGGATAAGGTATGTCCGACATAGGTTTTCCCTAAAAGGCTTCAATTTTCCGACTGTTTACTGAAATTCCAATGGGATGAAAGATTGTTGGGTAGGTGTTAAAACCCCTCATACAACTGCAATATTCACGTGTCTGCTCAAAATCATTTCCAGTTTTATTGCCATGACTCTGATGTAAACCAGCCACTGGATAGCTTCAATAGTCTACTTGAGTTAAACTCTAACCTTTTCTGTTCTAAGGGGTAAGGAACACAACCAAAACTTACTTCCAGTCAAAGCAATGTCTGACAATCAGAGATGTTTTTTAATTCCATATACATAAAGAAGTTCTAACAGACAGACTTTCCTACCAAATGAAGAGAAAGAAATAGCAATCACAGCAGCGTGTACCTTTTCCTAGCTCAGGATAGCACAATCTAATATCAACATCTTATTGCTATCACAATAAATATCCAAGGTCATTAGCCAACAATTTTCAAGCTACAAACAACATAATTTCCGAGATTTCCAGCAAGATTGCCCTTCACATATAACTTTTTTTCAAAATGGCGAACTACCAACAATAATGGTTAAGCCTTGAAATTAGCCAACTTGAAATTAGAATACAGATCAGCATCGGCAATTTTCTACATTTGTAGCAATCATGCACTTACCTCCTTGTTTGTTTATCCTGAAACTGGTAATTGACTCACAACTTTCCGTCTTAGACCAAAAGTGGAATGATATTCGCAAACTGCTTTATTATTTCGTACTAGTAGTAATTTAGTTTGGTACCAAATGGACGCCAACGTAGCAATGGACGCCAACCTGGCAATGGACGCCAACTTACGGTAAGTTACTGTGCCTCGTTTTGGTTTTTTATAATGGCGGAAAAGATAGCGGTGAAGCTGTGGAGATGGGCAGGCCTAAGTTTCGAAAACAACGGTTTTTTAAGGTGAAGGGCAATGATACATTGGTGAAGGACTGCCTAAGTTGGAAGGAGGAGGTAAGGCGTAACTTGGGGGTGCATGGCACAGAGACACATGCGTAAGGTGTAAGTCCCAGAATTACAAGGGTGAGCTGAAATTATAGATCTAGACTTTTTTTGATGCTCTGTTGAGGAAGTGGCTAAATAAATAGAAGTAGGAGGATCAAACTGGGCAGTCTAGTACTTCAATTTTGCTTTTGCGTAACACACATGCAGAGCAAAGATGGTAGCAACACATTCGCCAAAGTCTTGATGTAAACAGATTTCAAAAATCCAATCTTGTGTAGACAAAAAACTCAGTGTTCGCATTGGGAATCTTCAAATTAACTATGTTAATAGGTCCTAATTTGTCACATTGGGGGCCAATTAGACGCATCTTATCACATGTAACCGCATCTGAGTATATATTTTGGTTTACTTTTAGGTAGCTATCCGACGTTTTCATACTCTGATGAGTGTCGGACGAAAAAGGCTTTTATGTATGTCAAAAGAACGTTGCCGCTTTTTCGTGCTGTGGTAAAGTTCTAACAATATTTAAACTTAATGGTATTTTGCTTATATGGAATTCAATTTGCAAACTGCTTGCTCACTTCGCAGTTTCCTCTTTCACTTTGAGAAACGAATTCCAATTGATAACAAAGAGAGCAATGGACCATTCAACCTCCTTCTGTTCAACAACAAAGTCAACTCCAACCATAAAAGAAAGTCAAAGCCCCGCCTGACAACTATTCCCCTTGTATGGCAACCCTAATTTATTCAATAGATTCAAAATAGGGAGCTGCATATTACAGTTGACTCTCGACAGGGACGGAAAAATCTGTCTCAATGTGGGTGGTTGTAGAAGGATAAAATTCTGATTATGACTGAGTTTTCATTTGACCTTTACACAACACATGTACCTATAATTGGGTTTGGTTATTTACAGGGTTGATTGTGCATGCCTGACATAAATTTTGAAAATCTTTAGAGACATAGTTAATCAAAGCAGGTTCTTGTACAGTATTACATTGATGAAACCGACTTTCAGTTATATGCGCAAATTAGTCATCTATGATAGAGCTTATACTATAGGAAATGAACAAGTCCATTAAAATTGAGAAAGAACGGGGATCTGTTGGAGGAGCCCCAAGAGAACTTTTTCCAGGCCACGCCCTTTAGGCTACTGGAAAAGTTAGGAAACGCCTTCTCAGCTTCGTCACCTATTACGACCCTTATGTAAAAAGAACTACAAACTCAGCATTTTGAAGTCGAACACGCAATGTATATGTTAAAGTCATTTGCGGTTGTTTTAAATTTAAGAATGCCGCTACAAAAGTATATAAGACAGCGCGAAGGCTAGGCCTACCCATCCAAAAACGTTGAGAGCTTTGTTAACATTCAAGTCAACTACACACTTTTATTCACGAGTAAATGGCTCAGAATGGCTGAATTTCAAAAATAGCATACGAATAATGAAAGTTTCAAGATTCATCAAGACTTCGAATTTTTGTGTATTTCAGTTACAGTACTGCTTGTAGTTAAAATTTGTCATTACGACTTTTAAAGAAGGGAGCTTGATACATTGATACAGCACTAGAGAATAAAATACTTTCTAAAGGACTCAAGGGCATTCAGCTCTACATAACTTCAAAATATCATAAATTGCTCCTAAATTTTGCATTTACTTTAAAAATGTGGAAAAAGTCATCATATGTTCATATATAACGTATTCAACATACCAATTTCGTCTATTTTAAAAAAAAGTAAATTTAGACAAGATAATAGATCTAAATTTTCGTATCACTTCAAAATATCGTAAATTGCTCATACTTCTTTCATATACTTAAACGATGTGGAAAAAGTCATCATATGTTCATACATAACGTATTCAAAATACCAATTTTGTCTATTTTACAAACAATTTAATTTAGAGAAGATAATAGATCTACATTTATGTATCACTTCAAAATATCGTAAATTGCTCATACTTTTTGCATTTACTTTATACATGTGAAGAAATTCATAATATGTTCATATATAAAAAAATCCAAATAACATTTTTTTTTCTATTCTGAAAAGAATTAAAAGGACTATTATATCCAAATATACTTTTAGCTCAAGCAGAAAATAGTTAACTACAAATTATACTGCAATTGTAAATGATGATAAATTAACTCCTTATTGGCAGTAATCCTAATCTTGAGTGTATCTTCCAATCTGGTGTAAAAAGTCCTCCTGAAGCTTTACATAACTAGAAGTTTCTGGTGACCATTCTTGTCCTTCTTTTCTTTCACTAGAGGTACTTTTGATTTCCTCCTGCCCACTAATGTTGAGTACACCATCTTAGCTCCTACCTTCACCCTATATATCACAATTGCATTAATATCTATGACTAATAGTTACCTTTTTTCTGCTGATGAGAAGCAATTTCTGCTATTCTTTCTTATTCCTTTAGTAGCATATACGCATCTATGCTCTCTAAAAACCAGCGTGCATGTAGTGTCAAATTGCCATTCTCATGGTGAGACATGTAGATTTTTGAAGGTTCCTTAGAACTATTTACAATACTCATTTTTATCCATCTTTTAAGTCAAAGCAATACTCTGATCCATACCCACAAAAAATATGTTAAACTCCTACCACAATGCCTACAAGCCTTTGAAACTTGATGATTTGCTAGCAACGGGTTTAACAAATAGCTCTCAATATCATATCAGTGACTTGAAAGAAAGTGTCTTCAACATCTAGCAGAGACTTGCTCTTCTTTTGAGCATACTTTACTTGCTCCTAGCCCTTGAACCAAACTTTCACAATACATCGACAGCATATACATCACAGTCCATGGAGAAAATGATGGCAGCAATTTATCAAAATGAAGCTGCGTAAAGATGGAAAAGTATTTTGGCAGCTAGTTACAGTTGTAACATGGTTGTAACTGTTGTATGGACGTCTGTTGGATTATTGATACG
>WIPJ01007883.1:0-23441 GCA_018155075.1 Cassiopea andromeda | reverse complement strand
ATACTAACTAATCTCAAAAAAACTTGTGCAAGATTTGATGTTTAAACACATATAGAATACTTAAAATAAACAAAGTTTGTTTCAACATGTAACTACACTCTAACATATATAACCAGCTATAGCATGTAAATAGCTAAAAACCATATCCACTGAATAACTTTGTTTTTGGAAGTTTTTATTTGCAGGATGACCAATGAACATTTATACCTAATTCATGTATAGAAAAAGAACTCTTTCAACGCATTCGAGTAACATTAAGAATGCAAAGTTGACGCACAAGTTATGTTATTCTTCTCAAATAAATTGGACTATCTTCATGCCGCTTTTTTAGTGCTTTTAGGAAAATAACGTAACAGAGGTTTCTACAAACATAGCTAATTATTAAAGAAGTTTTAAGCAGCATAATTCAGCTAATATTAAGAAGTTGCGTTCATAAGTTTGATAACATAATAAGTGCACGTGCCTCCCTTATAGTTTGAGATGAAATTAAAAGCGACTACGAACGATTCATTAGCAATAAGTCTGAAACATTAAGAAATAAACATTAAAGGTCTGAAACTACTAAAGATAATTAGTCAAATTGTAAACATTATTTATATGGCAGGTCTTTAATCAGTTGTAGAAAATAGCATTCACTTATAAGCTTTATAAGTGCCAAAAATTGATTGAAGCAGGTCAGAAGAACAAGTACTCATTTGTAGAGATGGGAGATTTGCAGAAAAATTTTCAGACATACCTAGAATTAATATAACTGATACTTCCTGAAATAAAGTCAGTGTAAACTGAGAAAAATTCGAAAAGGACTGGCACTGGTCAATACATAGAAGTCTAATTGAGACTCTATTGGCAGCAAGTTCTGTCTAATGATGATTCACTTTCAATACTATCCTTCGATGTTTCAATGACTTTGTTGAATCAATATATATCAAAATCAAACGAAGATGTATTTTCCCATCGTCTGAAACAAAGGTAAAGTTAGTTAACATAAAGTTGAATAGAGCAGTCCAGAAACATATGATATGTACCAACTAAAATCATTCTTTGCTTAATCATCAGGTTAATCAATCAATCACTTAATTCATTAATTGATCAATTAAGGAATAACTCACTCCTTCTTTAATGAGTGAGTGTGTGACTGAACAGGAAATGGAGAGAAGAGTTCAAAACACATTGAGCATTCCCTGATACTCCAAGGAAAAGGTAAATTTAGATCGATTGTATTTTCATTTATTGCACCTGGGATTCTAAATAAGATTGTCATGAAGTATTACATGATCATGCGTCAATTACACCAAGTTTGCCTATGTTCTCATCTCACTATTGTCAAAGTAAGAGCTTCTTTTAGCACACGTCATGAATTTTTTGTCCATTATGTCAGTTTATAATGATGTTCGAAACTTCAGAGTCAAGAAAGCATTTAAGAAGTCTAGCATTGATATAATTAAGACGATTTGGATGTTCATTTCAGTTACGATTGAGTTTCTAAATGAAGCAAACAATTACAGTGGTTACTTTGACAAGAACTATGATGCTACCAACTGATGCCTCAACTGCATGGCCAGTATTTGAATCTGATATTGAAGGAGAAAATTGTTGATAACAAATTGTAGAAAGCTGTTTCAAGTGTACTGACAAATGGATAAAGGCCAGATCAAAACAAAAGTAAAAGGAGCTGTCTATGCTCAAAGATACATCAATCTCAACTGCCCACGCCAACATCATCTTAACCGTGCAATAACTTTTAGCAAATGTAACTTTCCTGTACATCATGTTGCATTGGCCTTTCATGAAGCTACTGTTCTCAAAAAACTTTTAAAGCACAGTACTAGGGTGCTCTTAACATAGATTTAGTGAAAAGCACCCATTTTCATTATGTTTAGTATCTCTGATACATGCACTTTGCATCGCTTGTGCAATGGCAAATGATTCCGACTATTGCTCATGCACAAAAATGATCAACTGCAATTGACGAACATACACAAATGGATTAATGCAGCCATCAGGAGATAATAAGCATAATCAGTGAAAGGCTCTGAGCATAGATTATCAACCATCGCTTTTATAGTTGGCAACTCTATGCTGCATGGGAATTGAAAGCAATAAAAGGGAAGAAGGGAGTGAGACTCGGTATTGTTGCCAGTAGGTAAAATTTAGCCTCAAAAATAGTATTAGGTAACATATTTTGCAAATATTCTGCATATTGTGTTTTGTATATAAAGCAAAATATCTATTACTTGACTATATTATCAGTAAAAAATTGGCAAAAACAGTGGTTATTTGGTAGTTAAATAAAAAGCTTCACAAATACCTAGTGATTTATGATGACAATAGAGACGACAAGGGGTGTTGTGTAAGCTTGTTAAATATTCAAGAGACAAAAAGTAATACCTGAAACCTTTATGTCATTTTCTGCGCTGGTTGTTCTATTCCCTGAGCCTCCTTGATTTGGAGATGAAAATGGAGTTGTGGCGTTTTGATTGATTGATGGATTAGTAGATTATACAATTAGTTTTTGTCAACGCTCTATTATTCCTATATGTGGCAGCAAAACTGTAAACTTGATTCTTATGGTCATTCAATTCAACCGACAATAATATACTAAAGACCAAATTATAATTGATTGACAAAAAAATTGACAAAGAACAACCGTAAGAAGGAAGCACATTTTATACCAACTCTTACACAGCAACGGAAGGAGATGCAGTTAGTCAAAGGATGCACATAAGCTACACCTGCAGTCCAGTTCAACAACCAGTATAGGTTTGGCATTTAAGACATTCTTCGATGTCTATAAACTTACAAACGGCATAAGTAGTGCTAATAAGAATCTGCAAAATAGTATCATACCAGGTGTAGTAGGGACTTGAGTGTTGATTGGTGATTCAGTTACATTTGCAGTGAAGTTTTTGGAAGTAGTTTTGAAGCTGACTGTCAATTGAACGTAGGTGATAATAATGTTACTTGATAAATTACACATCATCATTTCCCCAATGTTGTATCCAGTTTCACTACTTACGACACCTCTCGATGCATTTCTGAATACAACCTCATATTTGACATAACATGCATCAACTTGTCCTCTATTCCATTTCACTTGAATACATGATCCAATTTTTCCTGCTTTCAAACCCAAGTCCATGTCCAATTTTACTGCAGAATGAGAAGAATGCATGAAATATAGGAAATAATGGGGTATCATCACACATCGTCAAACTCACAATGTCTTCAATTGGATATAAGGCAAGGGCATTTACTCTGAACAATAAAGCATCGACAGGATTGGTGTACAAATGAATCTAAGGCTCAGAATTCCTTACTTCCATCATCATCATCATCATCTTTATTTAACTTCCGTTTTTTTTTACCTATGTATTTGGACGGTCTAAGAGTCTCTTCCACTCTTTTCGATTGTGAATATTTTCCTCCCAAATTTTCCTTTCTCTCATATCCTGTTCCACACATAGCTTCCATATCTTTTTTGGTCTTCCTCTTGGCCTAACACCTTCCACTACTATTTCTGCTGCTTTTCTAAGTACGTGATCATTATCTCCTCTTTTCACATGACCATACCATCTCAATCTATTCCTCTTCAGTATATCCATTATATCCTTGACTCCACATCTTCTCCTCACTTCCTCGGTAGTCACTCTGTCTTCCCACCGTGCATGTGCCATATGTCTCAGCCTCCATTGGTCACACCTACATATCTTCGTCTCTATGTCTTTTGTTGTTGCCCTTGTCTCTGTTCCATACAACATAACCGGTCTCACACAAGCACAATAAATCCTTGCCATATTCTTTAGTGGAATGCTTTTGTTGACCAACAAACTACTGATATCTCTCCATTTTCTCCAAGCTGCTGCTATTCTTGCTTTTGCTACCTCTCCTGGACCTGACTCGCATGTTATCATTTCTCCCCAGTAGCAGAATTGGTCTAATATTTCCAAATCACCCCTATCTACCTCCATAGTCAGTTCATCCTGTCGTTGTTCTCTGTTTTCTCCCACACAGCTTGGACACTTATAGTTCTCTCCTGCAGCATTTACATTACTTAATCCTTAGCATCTCTTATGACGCCATTTACCACATCCTGTGCATAATATTGAATTCACACCCACATTCTTTCCAAAGCAACCACATGGATATTTTCCCTCTTCTTGTCTCTTGTTTGGTCGTCTCCCAGTCACAATCACTTTAGTCTTCTCCATATTGGCCTTCAATCCTCACCTCACCATTGCCCTCTTCCAACTATTAAACTGATCACATGTTTCTTCTCTAGTTTCTACTGTTATCACTAGATCATCTGCATACGTGTTGCCTCCTCCATTACTAACACAAATAGCAAAGGACTCAATGGTGAACCCTGATGCACCCACACTCTTATCCCAAATTCTTCTGATGTTCCTGAACTTGTTTTCACCTTAGAGTTTGCATTCACATATAGAGCCATTACCATATTTATCAGTCATTCTGTGACCTATTGTCTCCATAAAGCCCATCTAATAAATTCTTTTGGTACCCTGTCAAAAGCATTCTCCAGGTCCAGAAATACATGAAACCGCTCCTTCTTCTTCTCTATATGCTTTTCCTGTACATGCCGCATTATATATATTGCATCAATTGTTGATTTTCCTTCTTGAAATTCAAACGGGCATTCACTCTTTTACTATTTCCCTTAATCTCTCTTCCAGTATCTTTTCCCACAGTTTCATGCCGTGTTCTAGTAGTCTCACTCCTCGATACTTACTACATGATAGTGCATCTCCTTTTCCTTTGCATAATGGTATTGTATAACTATCAGCCCATTCAAATGGTATCTTCACTCTGTCTTGTATATTTCCAGACATAGTTGCTAGTTCCAATTTTCAGCCAATGGTATAACAATCATGGCCTCATGAATTATTTACTTGTTGTCCAAACTGAGGGACCAGGAGAGTAATACCGCTTCTACTTATTTGCTCACCTCATGATAAACAATTTTCTGTTGCTCAAATTCCAACGGCTTTGTATCAAATGACTTAGTCAACACATATGTGCATAACTCAAGATCCATGCCCACCTTGTAAAACCCATTAAATCAATCACAAGGATTTTTAAAATTGCATTAATGCCCTGAAGTGGCCAGTAAATATTAATTATATATTTGTAAACATGTAAAAAACTTACGCAGTACAGAAACATTTGTGATTGCTGTCACTAAAGATGATCCAATGCCATTCTTTAATGTTGTTTGCAAAGTTCTTCCACAATAACTTGCGTCAATGTTATTCAATGTATATGTTGATGAGTAAACAAATGGATACAACTGTACACTTGGAACATTAGTTGGAGATGAACCAGTAAGATGAGGCCATCTGAAATCAGCTGATGGTTGTGGATTTCCATCCATCTGAACTTGTAGCTGTAGATTTGAACCTTCATTTGCATCCAAGGCAAATTGGGGCCTTGCTATGAAGTCAGGAATCCCTGTTGAAAAAGTTTAGAAAGCCAAGCTGATTCAGTGTGTGAGTGAAAAGTGGAAGCTGTTAAGGTGCTCATATAGATGTAATGTAGTTCAAAAGATGCTCTAACTACTTAATTACACGTCTCTCCTATCGAATGATGCCGACAACGTTTTATGAAAAAAGAAAGGGGAAATTGGCAAAAAGGTCCGTTATTTCCAGCACATTGTTTGCTTGAATACAGGCTGCAGAAAAGATTCCCCTGGATTATCAGCGCATGAGATTATGACACGTAGCATCATGAAATGAACTGTTTATCAACATTTTGGTACTGAGAAATGAATCTGTGCAATACACGAAATCAAATTGCAACCAGAATTTTTAAGTCGTAAATTAAGCACTCTTTCATTCAAAGTTGCGTCTATCAAAGAATCAGACATGTTACTATCAACCAATTATGTGAACTTTGAAGCCAAAAGGCCTTAGCAACAGTTCTGATAGAGATTGCAATGAAACAACAAATTTTCATGCATTATTGCACAACAAAATAACGTGAACAGGTCTCTTACCATATGCTATGAGAGAAACAGGTGGCCTCAAGTTGCACCTCAACCAAAATCTGCATCCATTGTCACATATGATGAAAAGTGGTATGTTGAATCATTATATTGAAGATTATGAATCAGTAATGTACTGTTGGATGATATCACTTCAACTCTTCCAGTAAATGGGACAGGTACTGTTGATTCCAATGTTAAAGAAGCATTTTGTCCAGTTCTTCTTGCAAGTGGTTTGACAGCAGTTTCAGATGTACTATTCAGTTCAATTCTTTGTTCCCTATAGAATGTTGTCAGACCTCCTCCAAAATGTGTTCCATCTCCAATATAAGTATAATTCCAATGCAACCACACAGACGATCCTTTTGTAGCAGTGACAGAACTTGGTGATGAATTTGCTTCTGATATTGTAAATGCCTGCTGCCCATTAACTGCAACACCTGTACCAATAAGTTTAGTGTGATGATTATATAATCTACAAAATATGAACTAATTTTCGTCAGCTGATAATTATATATACATTCTAATTCTCTGAAAGAAATGAATTTAAAGAAGCACAGTCTTATCTCAGTTCAACTGAAAGTGCAATATATGACAAAGGAATCCATTTATCAAACCATAATGAGGATCCATGATGAACTTTAGTGCCCATCGTTTATGCTAATAGTCACCATGCATGAATAAAACCTTTTCACAGCTATTTACTTGAAAAAATATTACACGTCCTTCATTGCGTACGATGTCTCTTTTCAATTGTTGTTTTAGATTGTGTTATTTGATTCAATGAATTAAAATCTAATTTCATCTGACTTTTCTTTTTGAATGATTTAATGACAGCTCAGATCACTTCTAACTACAACACTAGCGAAGTCTTGGGGGTAATAACCCCATTATTGTGTTAAACACAGTAACTGGTGTTTGACTTACAATTCTATTTGCATGTGCAATGTTTCATATTTTGTTAAATTAGAGAACTTATTTGGCCAAGTCTCAATGTCTCTTTTCAATTGTTGTTTAGGTTCTGTGATTTGATTTGGTGAATCAAAATCTAATTTCCCTTTTTCATGTTTATGATTATACTCCACCTGCATCAAAGCATTCGTCTCCAATTCGAAAGAGGAGGATAGTAATACTTGGGAATGTTGGGGAAAAGTATATAGTTATGTGGTTGGGGGGTTACCAAAAATAGTCAGATTCCTTTCCCGCGCCCAATGGCATATAGGGCGGCGCCTATCTCCCTTTCTATAATCCTAGGCCTCGGACGTATGTATCGACGTATCTCACAAACAACTAATATGAGACGGCCCTCTCATCATTTCGGAAACCTTGAAGAGTCCAACTACCAAATATAACAACGCGATGCGACACAGACCTCCACAGTCTTCTACAAGCACTGTGAGTCTAAATACCAAATATCGAAATGTGAGACGTCCTAATACAAGATACAAGTACTTTCACAAGCTGCTTTATCTGTCCAAATTTTTCATTTATTGCTCCATTCTTGCATTTTTAAATTAGCAGTATGACAACGAAGCTTTGAATTTGGAGCTCTGGGCTCATAGCCAATGCGCGAATAAGCCAAGCTAATACGCAAATTAAATCCCTTACATTTTCGTGAATTCTCACCGACTGACAGCTAAAACCGCTCTCTCTTACCACCAATCCCCATTTTGTATATTTACAAAAAGGGCTGGAGAAACTGGAGCCTAATAAATAGGATGCATACAGATAGATGGTACAGTATAGTACAATACAAAATGATAACGTCTACATTTATTGACATCAAATGGAACAACCACTTTGTGAACAACCATGTATGGCCTACAGACAATGGCCTACAGAAAATGCTATGTGAACAATTGAATTTGTTTTTCTGGACTTTTAGCTGACTTGGATAACTGTTAAATAAACTTCAATGGCTATTTCTATGAAGTTTGTGCAAAATATTTAAGGAGTACAATGGCAGTTTTTTTTAAGTTTATCGAAATTAAATTGCGTTCAAAAAGTATTAAACCACCTAGAACAAAATGGCTTCACAGCAGCAAGCATTTTAGTTAGGCCTACGAAAAGATATTCATTGGAACCCAATCTTATACTTTTGACTGCAATGATTTGGTGGGAAAAACAGCTCACGCTATCGTTTGATAAGAGTTTAGAATATAAGGTATGAATTCTTGCTGTAAATTATGAAAACTGTGTAAAAGAAAATAGCGCCAAAAACACAAGAATTATCCAATGAAGAACGATTAGCTGTACAATATTTGAGGGAAGGTTGTATGCCAATTCGAAAAATTGCATGGCACCTGAATTTTCATCTTTCTAATTCACTATAATTTTATATTCAATTTGCTTCAGGTGGTTCTATTGAGATAAGAGCAAGATCTGGCAGTACAATTACAATCAGCAAAAGGGAGAGAGGATAGTTTATCGTGAGGCAAAAGAACATAGGTTTGGAACTTTAAAAACAATTGTGAAAGAAGTTCACCTATCCAATGTTTGCAAAACTCCAATCATATATATTATTAGAAAGATAGTACATGAATATAAGTTTCTAAGCCGTAGAAGAAACGAAAACCTTGTTATTTCAGCAAACAATCACCTGATCCGTCTTCAGCAGGCCTGAGAACATAGACAATTTTACCACAGCACGACAAGGTGGAAATATTATTTTGACCTACTTAAAAGCTTTTTTTCGTCCGACACTCATCAGAGTATGAAAATGTCGGATAGTGACCTAAAGGTTAACCGAAATATGTATCCAGATGCAGTTATTGTGATAGGATGCGTCTAATTGGTCCCAAGTGTGACCAATTAGGACCTATTAACCATTGTTTACTTGAAGAGTCCCAATGAGAAAAAAAACTTTTTGTCTACACAAGACTTGGTATTGAGTCTTGATGTAAACAGATTCCAAAACACTTAAATGAAAAGACGATCTTGCTTGCCCATTGACCCAATGGAAAGTTGTGACTGAGGCAGTATATTTTTCAATCTCTTTAAGGCCCAAATCCCAGAGTTAATTTTGTCCATTGTACGGTTGAATTGTGCTTCCCACGAAAGGTTTTCATCAACAATCAACCCTAGGGACTTTGTTTGCGTTACTCTTTTTATGTTATGGTTATTAAGCACAAGGCTCTCAGGGAGGCTAGGGTGTTTGGCTTTGAGTGGATGTCGTATGATCATAAATTCGGTTTTTTGAGGGTTCGGACTGAGTTTATTAATTCTCATCCACTCAGAGAGATTTAGCATCTCCTGACTTGCATTATCTATCATTCTCTGAATGTCATCAGATGCAATTCCTCCAAATCTAATACACTATTGCACATCCCCACCTGATAAGGCACCAGGAATGGAAGTAAAAACACCAGAGGACCTTATAATCAGAGCTATTAGTGATATAAGAAAGAATAGCAAGCAGTCAGACAAAGAAAGCATCGTTCTACATCTCACAACAAGCAAGGGCATTGGCCTAGTCACACAATTAATCCTGAACATTGTAGACAAATTGATTGAAAACCAGAGCGTCTTCATTAAAAAACACAAAGGAAATGATTTGTATTTTGTATCCGAAGATACACCTGATTGTGGACAGGGCGAGTATAGCGATGAATTCGAAGAACTTACCTCTACCAAACTGAAACCCAAAGATCGCAATGTCGCACAGATTGGCAATGATGTGTACTTCAATCCGATAGAAAAATAGATGACAGCGCCATAATTGGGCTTGCTGGTTCGCTTGGAAAAATGGCTAATGCTAGCACTAATCTAAATAACAGTCTTGAAAATGAAAGACGCAAATCCAATGATCTGTTATTGGAAAATTTCTCCCTTGCAAATCAAATTCGTGATTTAAAGGCGAACGATGAAAACGTGTTATTACCAGAACAAACTGATTAAATAAGAACAATAGCAGTAAGAACTGCTTTGATAAAAGCAACTGAACATTACAACAATCGTGAAAATGAGATGGCACTATCAAAAGAACAAAAGGAAAAACTAAAATCGAATAATGAAATGAATACTGAGGCAATTGGTGCAATCATGACAAAGACCGATATGGCGAAGGGGAACGACCTGAAATTCAACAAAACTTTGCAGTGTAAGAACTACAGACAGAGAAACAAGACAAAACAGAAGTCAAGCAAGCCAAGAGATGCTGTAGCTGGAGGAGTAAAAGAAAGACTTGCAGACAGAAACGAAAGAGGGACAGCTAAGAAGATAAATGTATTGGTAGTAGGAGACCCACAACTGAAACACGTAAAAGGGGAAACATTGGAGAATGATCACAGGACTATTGAGGTCAGGTTTAAACAAGGAATGAATATTGAAGAGGTAAAGAACAAGGTAGATGGCAGCGACAACTCTGACGTCATCATAGTACATGCAGGAACGAACAATGTGAATGACAAACTACCCTCAGATCTTGCGGAAATCATAGTGCAGGTATTGATGAGTTTGCATTTGAAAATCTAAGGAAAACTTTATAGGGCCTAGATAAAGAATAGGAAATCATTTTGATCGGAGACACAAACTGTGACTTAAAAAGCAGCAAGAGCACAAATGCCAAACAGCTCAAGTCGATCTGCTTTGAATACCAACTCGTGCAGTTGATCAAGTTATACGCGAGTTGCACTTACGACGAGAGAATCAGGAGAGCAAAGAACAAGTAATACATTAAGTGACCATTTCTCTTCCTCATATTCCAAATATATTACAGAGGCGGATGTAATTAAAACTGGAATGGTTGACCACTATCTGGTGTATGGAATTGGGAAAATCAATGCCTGGCGAAGTTTCAAAAGCAAAAAGTAATTGAATCACGCAATATGAGAAAATACAATAAAGTGCATTTCCGAAATGAAATACAGCAAGTAGAATGTGAAACTATCCTTAGGCCGTATTGTGATAATACCATGGATATGGCGGCCATGCTTCAGGAGATTTTCGAATCAATCTTGGATATCTATGCACCATTAAGACGTAAAAGGGTTCGAAGTGATTTCGCTCCATGGCTTACCCTCTCTCTGAAAAGATCAATTCTTGAAAGAGATAAGCTGAAGGTGCAAGCGGAAAACTCTCCCGAAATATGGTCGGCTTACAAAAGGAAGCGTAATCAAGTAACAAAAAGGATACGTATATCTATTAGGGATTATTACAATGGGTTAATCGAAGAATATATAAGAGACCCTAAGAAAATGTGGCGAACAATAAATAAAGTACTCGACAAAAATGTTGAGACAGTTTCATTCTCCAGTTTAGAAGTAGAGGGTAAATATCTAACACGTGAGCGGGATGTAGTGGAGGCAATGAATCGCCACTGCTTTAGTTGGTCCTAAGCTAGCAGAGAAGATCACTTCGAGGCCAGATGATGATTGTCTCTGCTACATTACACCTGAGTCAAGCGTAATGACATTCAAAACTATAAATGAAACTTATATGCATAATGCTATTAAAAATTTGAAGAATGGAAAAGCGGCGGGTCTAGATAAGATCCCAACAACTATCATTAAAGATGTAGGGGGTCTTATTACAAAACAACTGACAATGATTTTTAATTCATCGCTAACGAATGGAATTTTCCAGATATTTTCAAAATTGCTAGAATTATCCAACTTTCAAATCAAGTGCATAAAATTATGACTATAACTATAGGCCCATTTCAGTCATCTCGGTTTTCTCAAGGATCTTGGAGAGAGTAGTTCATGACCAACTTTATGAGTTCCTGAGGGCAAATAAAGTAATCACTAGAAATTAATCTGCATTCCAAAAACTATACTCAACGGTAACATCTCTGATCTGTAGCAGACTCCTGGTATGAAAATATAGACCACAAAAAACTGAATTTAACGATTTTTTTAGATCTTAATAAAGCATTCGATACGGTAGATGACAGAATCATAGTCGAAAACTGATGTCGTATGGCATCAGAGGAATCCCTAGGAACTGGTTTAAATCTTACCTACATAACTGACAGCAATACTGTTCCCTAAATGGCAATGAATCTAAAAAGAGGAAAGCTACATGTGGCATACACCATGGTTCTTGCCTAGGCCCCCTTCTATTCATATTATATTTAAATGATTTTGAAAGATGCTTAAGATACACGAAAGCGAACATCTATGCCGATGATACCAATATAACAATAGCATCGAATGACAAAGAGAAACTAGTAGCTAATGCACAAGATGAGCTGCATAACATTAATTAATGGATGAGAGAGAAAAAGCTTAGTGCCAACCCCTCAAAAACTGAATATATGACCATAGGTCATCCGATGAAAGCAAAGGGTGCAAATGCTCCAACTGGATAAGAGTTAGGTAGCAATGAAATTAAGCGAGTTTCTAATACTAAATCATTAGGAGAAATGGTGGATGAATATCTGAATTGGGATGAGCAACTTAAAATTTTTAAGAGTACGATCTGTGGAGAGCTTTCTTCACTAAAAAAGCTGAAAAGTAATCTCCATCAGTCCAAGTTATGTAGGGTTTATAATGCTATTGTGGAACGTCAACTTCGCTACGCAGATGTAATCTGGGGAAGTCTTCCAGCAAGAAATATCGAAACTCTCCAAAGACTACAGAATAGAGCCCTGCTGATAATTGAAACTGCTAGAGTAAAAGATAACTGATCCAGTGATTGGCTGAACGTCAGTAATTTAATCTCGTTTGATCGACTAGTTAAGATTATAAATAAGTTAAGGCCTGAAAGCCTTTGGGATAAATTTGAGCTAAGATCAGTCCACTCAAAATATTAAACAAGTAATTGCCATGATCTTCAAATCCAAAGACTAAATACGGAACGTGCAAGAATTAGCTTTCAATACTCGACTCTAAAATTATGGAATGATATGCCTGTTGATATACTAGATGCCTCAACTCTCAAATGTTTCAAAAAGAAATTAAAAGCACATCTATTGGCTGATCAAAATAATAAGTGAAAAAACGACCTCCTGGAAGAGAAGCAATATTAGTATTACTTGCCATTATGCCTGCTAATTTGTTTTTAATATATTATTACAAGTGTATATATGCAAATGTAATATATTAGTTGCTGAAAGGCTCTTTTTTCGTGTGTAATTGATCGATTACATTAGACATTACATTACATTACGCCACGCCATTTTAACTATAATAGCAGATGACGCTTTGCCAGTGTGACTTAAAACAAAGTATATGACACGACGCACCGCGATGTACCTCGTTCCGTAATATCTTTATTCATTCCGTTGTTACAGTTTTCAAGCTTTTCGGCTTCTTTTCGGTAGTTATCAAAAACCCTAACACTTAGCCAAACCTTATCCGTGGAAGTGTATTTTGTTGAAATACCTTAATGGCTAGTCTTGACATCCGTCCTTTCCCAAAAGTTGGCAGGTGTTCTAATTGAATAACACTTTATTCAGGTTACAGCAGCGTGAAGGCAACAATCACTAAATGAATCTTGAGAGTGAGCTTTGCATGGATTGCACTTAGGCTTGCAAGACACAATTTTAACATACATCACATCCGTGGTGCGACTTCTAATACTAGACAGCCAAATCTTTGCTGGTAAGAAAACTTCAGTTGTAGTCCTCTTTAACAAGATTTAGTTTTAGTTCATGTTGCGTTGACTAAATCATCAAGTATTTGCTCCACTTATGAATCTGAAAAGCAGTAATTAAAGGCTGTATCCTCTTTAACAAGTTTAAGTGAGCTCTTGTTTGTGAAATGGACCCCTATCCTTGAAAATCTATCAGACACAGAAACAGAATATGGTGAAAGAATGCCAGTATTCAACTCAAAACAATTAATTGGCAGGCTGTTTATAAAGGTATCAAAGTGTTTGCCATTTTGCCTAAAAAGAAGAAGCTAGAAGTAGAAAAGCTTGCAGAGAAAGTGGGCATCATCAAATCAAATGCTGAATCAGAAAAAACAAGCCAAATAACAAAAGTACATGTCAGCATGTTGTATTGCAATTATGAAACTTCCATGCAAAATGTGGAAGATCAGGCGAAGTGAGAAAACAAAAGCAACTTATGTATTATATAGTAAAAGAAACTTATGCTGTTTGTACGCTTGAACATCCTGATGTGAAAATTGGAAATCAAGATTTGCATAAGTAAAAGACATCAGCATGTGCTTCATAGAAATTACACCCCAAAACATGATCATCTCTGTGTTTAGTATAAAAGTGTGATCCTCTCTTGTGAGGTAGTCTACAAAGCAGATCTAATATTTCCTATTTATTCAAGTGAATTTGTTTCTCACTTTCTTTGCTCTACAACCTTAAAGGTGTGCATGTTTGGAGAGTGTGGTTTTTGTAGGGATAAAGGAGACTTATGGCTCAAAAGATGTGAGAAAGCACTGTATAAGGAAAAATGTTGGTATGAATGGGCAAGGAATGTTATTGAGGAGAATTTTTCTGATGACCTTGCTTGCCCAATGAAACCAAACATGCCGTCGGTATACTGTATGTTTTAGCGCATTCTGGATTTGTAATAAGGTTTTGTCCTATGGCCGACTCGTAATTAATGTTGAGTCCGCTATGCTTCGAAGAATTTCTGGATGCTGCGCGGACATGAATGGTTCATATTTGATGGAAGGAAGAGAGTTGAAACCGCTGCGTAGCAGCATATGAGTGCAAGGTAGTCCAACATCCAACATGTCCGATATCATTACGATGAAATCAGGGTTAGGGATCCCTATTGGTTTTGTTACTATCAAATATCTTAAAAAGGCAAATTTATTTTATGAACAGCTTACTACAGCAGGTGCCTGGAAATAGTGTCCTTGGGGGAGGCCTAGCAGGCCTGTACCATCACTTTTGGGCATTCAGACAGCTTCTTAGATTATATGTATTTTTCAGTCAATGGTTTGAGGGGCACTGATCGCATTGTTTATTACTATTCACGGTAAAACTTTAGTTGATGCAGAATTTACATCAGCTTCGTAAAATACAGCACACCCGCAAAGACAATTGTTTTCATGGCTATCCCATACTTCCCTTCGTTATTTAGGTAGCTCACAAGCACTTGCTAGGTAAGCAATGAATTCTCCCTTTACAGCAATGTTACTTGCGCCTTTGAGGGAAGAATACTTGTTTCAGTTGCATGGTTAGGCCAGGCGTATGTAACATGTATTATTTACTTTAATGGTAGATTGTATATCGCATTGTTTATGCTTTGAAATGGTTATCTTTTGTTTCAGCTACGAAGGCGCATTCTATGTACTTAGGAACGATGTTTCTAAAGATCATCTGGAACTTATTTGTATTGAGGTTGAGCCACCTAGATGCAAATCTTTTCTAATAGTAGCCTGGTACAGACCTCCAAATAAGGGAATCGACAACTACATTAAATCTGAGAGGGATCTTTCATACTTGGATAAGGAGAAGAAGGAGATGATTCTCCTTGGTGACACAAACTGTGATCTTTCCACGAAGCTTACCGATCAGTCTGCCAACTGTGATACTAAACGCATCAGAGCTCTCTATGATTTGTTTTGTTTCAAACAGCTAATTGTAGAATCAACTCGCAAAATGAAGCATTTCAATGAAGAGGCATTCGTAGCTGATGTTGCTTGCATTATGTTGGGAACAAATGCTCTTAGAAGCAGACGATATTAATGTCCTTGTAAATGATTTGGTCAAATTTATTTTCTATTATCATAGACAAACATGCACCATTAATTGAAATGCGTGTCTTGGAGAAATACTGCCCATGGATAAATAAAGACCTTAAGAATCTAATGAAACCAAGGGATAAGCTGAAAAAAGAGCTGTCAAAACAAAATCCATAATTCTTATGGACTCTTATCGTCACATGCTTAATAAGGTCAATGCGCTGAACATTAAACTGAAAAAGCAGTTTTACACTTCTAAGACTTCTGCATGTAAAGGTAACATGAAAGAAACTTGGAAAACAGTTGATGAAATTTTAAATAAGAGGTCAAAGTCAAGTAACATAGACTGTCTCAAAGAATTAGACTCGGAAATTGTTAACAACAATGACATTTCGAATATAATGAATAATTACTTTTGCTCCATAGGTAAAGATCTTGCTAATGATATTGACCCAGTTCCTAATCCTCTATTATGTGGTAATTATGAAGTAAATTATAAAAAGGCCAGATGTTATTTCAAAACTATTACAATCCAGGACATCAGGAATGCATTTGCTAACATAAAAACTGCAAAGAGCTTTGGAACTGACTGCATCTCCAGCTAATTGTTAAAACTTGCACTGCCCTTCATTGAAAATTCACTTACTCTGTTATTTAATTCAACAATGGAAACTAGTCAGTTTCCTGATGCATGGAAAATAGCAAGGATAGTTTCAGTTTTCAAGGATGAACACAAGGAAATTAAATCTAATTATAGACCAATTTCTATATTACCTGTCATCTCAATGCTATTTGAAAAACTCATTGCTGACCAGTTATACCAGTATATGAATGAAAATAGTCTTTTTTCTCCTGACCAGTCAGGATTTTTAAATCATCATTCTACTGCAACATGTATGCTTAAAAACACTGATGAATGGTATAAAGGGTTTGATCTTGGTAAACTTGTGGGCCTAGTGTTCAAGCGTTTGATACTTTTGACCACCAAATTCTCTTAGAAAAGCTTATGCTTTATGGTGTCCAACAATGTGAGCTTTCTTGGTTCAAATCCTACCTTAAAGAACGTACAAAATTTTGTATGATCAATGGAACCGAATCTGATATTGGGGACATAGATATAGGTATACCTCAAGGCTCCTGTCTTGGTCCCCTGCTTTTCATTCTGTACATAAATGATCTTCCACAAGCTATCAAGCAGTCCACTATATCCTTGTATGCTGATGATACTAGTCTTTGCTACCAGTCCAGTAATATGACTCAGCTGATTGAGGCCATCAATATGGATCGTAAAGAATTAGACACTTTGTTGCAAGGTAACAAACTTTCCTTGAATGTTGCAAAAACGCACTCCATGCTACTTTCTACTAAGCAGAGAAAAAATACACTTAAAAGCATAAATGAAACCTTTAATCTGAAAATCCGTGGAAATGAACTGCAAGACGCTACAAAAGCTAAATACCTTGGTGTTGTAATTGATTGTTCTCTTTACTGGAGAGAAAAAATCCAATCAATTTCAAGTAAGGTTTCTAGGGCAATAGGAATTCTTACACATGCTCATTCCTTCTTGCCAATGGAAACCGTTATAGCCCTCTACAGAGGCATTGTAGAACCTTATTTTCGATACTGCTGGTCGGTTTGTGGCTGTGCTGGCAAAACGGAAGTAAACCAGTTGCAAAAGCTTCAAAATTGAGCCGCCAGAATTGTAACAGGTAGCCGTTTTGGCGCCCCCAGTGGGCCAATTATTTAGGGGTTGGGGTGGAAGACCATTGAAGAGCTTATTGAAAGTGAGACTCAGACTATGGTCTACAAATCCCTCAATGAGTTGGCTCCTCGATACTTGTCTGAACTTTTTATAAGAAATTCACAATTTTCATTCTAAAACTTGCGTAGCACAGAGGCAGACCTGTGGCTACCTACCATAGAAAAGGACATCAAATGGGGAAAAGTGTTTCTCTTTCAGGGGAGAAAAGTTGGGGAATGGCCTCACAGCTGAGTCAAAGCAAGCATCTTCCCTAAACTCTTTTCAAACATTAATTTAGGGCTGTAAAATGTTTTTTGTTAGATACTAAATATTATTCCTATTTTTTTAAATTGTCAATTATAATTGTAATGTTAAGAGTAATTTAAATTATTTGTAATTATTTTATGGGAGGGCCCCTTGTAAATCAGTTCTTTTTGAACTGAAGGGCTACCCCCTTTAGTTGTTAAAATGAAATGAAATGAAATGAAAGGACTGAAGATCTTTGGTGCTGGCTTGTGAAAACAGAAGTGATGTCAAAATTTGTCACTCATTAGTAACAAAAGCGGCGCCTCGCGCTGACACGAAGAAACTGTTCACAACAAGTGGGCTAGCCCTTTAAACAGGACGAGGTCATCCAGTCAAGGTTCTTTACAAAGAAAAGAATATATGCCACCTTCACATTGGAATTCTTTAACCTAACAGATTCGATTGGAATGTCTGCGTAAACATAGAAGCCATTGTTTACAAATCCGTGGTCTATTACACATGCGTATTGCTTACAATGTCATCCCAGTTGACTGGGCTATTTCACCTGCAGAGTTTCACATGGAAAATTGACGTCATGGCCACCCGAGATCTCAACGGTTTCAAGTGATATCTTGGTCAAGGGGATTAGCCCTTTATGAACAATAATCTCTATGCAACCAAAATCTCAACTAGGCCGCCTAGAGAGCTGCTTGTGAACAGGCCCTAGGTACATAGATCTTTCTTATTTGCCACAACTTTGGATGGACTTCTGGTGCTGAAGAGGTTTTTCCTAATTTGGGAATAAAACTTTTGCTTTTTCGAAATCGTTGTTTTACAATTTTCTCTTATCAACAGCTATACTCCAAACCGACAATAAAATGGGGGTCTAGGAAATTTCTGAAAATATTACTCGTGGATTGAAAATAAGTGAAGTAGGGGGGGCAGGCAGTAAAAAGAGGGCATAGATGGGAAAATGTAAGACACTGTTTCTAGAAAAGTCTATTCAGAGGCAGTGCAAATATAACATAGAAACAGAAAAACAGAAGACATGAGGTTAAGTGAGTTACTTTGGAGTCAGTACATGCAAATATTCAAAGGAATGATCAATATGCAGTAGATATAAAGTAAGTCAAAAATTGTTAAAATGAATAGGCGAGGGGGGTTGTAATAAGCAGCGGGGGTTTAACTCAGCGGATCTTGAAGTCATTACCTTCTCCCCAGCTTCCTATAAGTTTGAACTCTTCTTTTTTCCTTTCACTTTTTGCGCTTTCTTGCAGTCCAGATTTTTTTTCATTCCGTTTCTACGGAGGTTAAGCCGTTTGGCTTCTGTTTGGTATAGATTGGGCTTTAGCTACAAGACCATTACAAAATATGTCAACTTGGGCATGCTTTCTATCACACAAGCTCGCGGATATTGTAATTAAATAGCCCGTTATTAATGGTAACATAACATGAAGGCAACAGTCACTAAATGAATCTTGAGAGTGCGTTTTGCACAGAATACACTTAGGCTAACAAGACGCCATTGTCACATACATCATGTCCGTTGTGTGACTTCTAATAGTAGACAGGCACGCTTTTGCTGCTACAAGAACATAATTTCTACATCCATAAATATGAAAGAATGGTAGAGTTGATTCAAACTACTGTATAGATGAAAATAAATATGAACCTGGGAAGAGTTTGTCTGAATGCATGATAAGTCCAAATATCACAAGCCATTCGAAGCAAAACATTCTTTTCCATATCCTTCTTTGTTCTGGAAATGTAAGATTGATTAAATCCATGAGCGCGTCGTCAGTAAACAAGTATTCTTTCGTTAGGCAAGAGGCTACGCTATCTGTCAGGTAGAAAGAAGTCAAAGAGAATAGAATAGTCCCCTTTTCGGTCAAGACTTTGGCTGTTTTTGAACTTCAGTTAAAGCTTTTCAGAAAAAAGCGGCTACCAGCCGCTGACCTCAGCCATACTTTGGCCGCGTTTTATGATGAAATCTCAATCGAGGAAGATCGAATTTGCTTCTTCTTATTAGACATGTGAAAAATTAGAGCATGGTCTCAACTTGTGACTTGTTCGGAAAACATTGCTCATTTTCCCCCAAGATTGTCGATATAAATTGAGTGTCTTGGGGAATCGAGAATTTACTGAATAACTCCGCGCGTTGTATTCTTTGAGTTACATATATCAATAAAGAAAACAAATTACAGGAACAACATACACAAACTAAGTCCATACACAAATAAGTCCAAGAGTTCTCAACTCAATGCTTCCTCGAAGCTCGTAATGTTCAATGTTCTTTTCTCTTCTCAATTGCGCTCTCAATTCAACTCCGTTCGCCACTGTGTTCTCAACACAACTCCTCTATCTCGTAATTCGAAAAACGTCTCTTCCATGCGCATGCTCCATGTCACATGATCAATTCAATTCAATTCACAACATGACTCACAACTTTATGATGGCAGTGGCCTTGCACATTTTCTATTGTAGAGAGTGGGTTTATTTTGTAATCAAAGGACGCGCATATGATGTGCAGTGCGTAATCAGATCATTTTTGTGCTGGTGATAGAACAAAACATTACTTTATGTTTTGCTGACGTAATTATCAAAGGCTCGTTGCTGTGATATGATGTTTTGTTTAAGAGAATCAATTACATCGCCGCTATTATAAGTAAAGCCTCGCGCTGACACCGAGGACCTATTCATATGTAGCGAGCTAGCCCGGTAAACTGGACTAAGGCATCCAAGGAAAGTGTTTTATATTTTAACTTCACATAGAAATTCTTTAACTTAGCAGATTCGATTGGAATGTCTTTAAACATAGAAGGCATTGTTTACAAAACCGTGGTCCATTGCAAATGCGCATTACTTATAGTTTTACCCTGGTTGACCGTGCTATCTCAACAGCAGAGTTTCACATGGGACAGTTACGTTTTGGCTAGCCAAGATCTCGGCAGGTACAGCTGAAATCTCGGTCAAGAGGTCTAGCCCGCTTCACATGTGAAGAAAAGTAGTTCTTTAAGCAGTAATCTCTATGCAGCTGAGATCTTATCTAGGCCGGCTAGCCCGCTGTTTTGAACAGTTCCTAAAGGGTCGGCTTCTGGTGCTCAAGTTGTTTTCTAATTCGGTAAAGATATTTCTGCCATTTTGTAATTAGATGTTTGCATTTAAAAATTTGTTTGAATAAACAGTTATACTCTAAACCCACAGTAATCGGGAAGGGGCTAGCAAAAATGTCTGAAATTAATAAGTGAAATAGTAACTGGAATGGGAAGAAGGCAGTAAAAAGACAACATTCATGAGCAAATAAAAGAATCTGCTTGTAGGCATGTCTGTTCTTAGGCAGTGCAAACATCACGTAAAACAGCAAGTCAGAAGAAAGGCAGATTTGTCAGTTTCTAGGGAGTTACTACATTCACATGTCCAAAGCAATGATCTATGTATTGATGAAGATAGGGGGAGGGAGGTTATGATAAGCAGCGAGAAAAAGGATGCAAAACTTTTTTTTTCTGTTGTGGATTTCACTTTGACGTCAAATGTCTAGTGACTTAAAATCATTCCAATTAAGATCATTTTGATGACATGTAATACTGCATACCTGCCCTTCAATACCAAACGTCAATCTATGACTTGTAAAAAATTCTAATTTAATTCCAATGCTTCCGAAATCACAATTTCCAATTTTTTATGAAGAAATACTAATATGCAGAAGTATCCTTAAATTTACCTTGCTAGACCATAAGTTTACAGGGATTCCAGATTGGGAGCCTAAATTATCTTTTAAGGTCGTACAAATGACCAATGGCCCTAACACGTCACGTAAGCTTACAATTTTTATTCAATATTTTTGGCTTTGTGTTCAAAACTTTTTCTGTTATCGCCAGCTATCAATTCAGAGACTGTCATTAGTATGCATAGCGGATTATCAGCTTTCAAAAAGTCGTGAATCACTTTTAAGAACTTTGAAGAAAAGCACGTTGTAGCATTTGGAAGTTCAACACCCAGCATCAATTTTGGCCATTGAACTGTTCAATAGCCAGCTTCAAACCAGACACGTATCTGCAAGAGTAACACGGAGGGCAGTTCCTGCCAAGCAGAGCCATTTGACAATGGCTCGTCCCCATAATTGAACTATTGAAATGGAGATTTAAATAATCAAACTTCAATCGACATTTTCTTTTTTCATGGAATGAGTCTACATTGGTTTTCAAATGCTAGATATTTGTTATTGCATACAATTTGCAAATTACTATTATCGGTCTCAAACTAAAAGCAAGATTGTGGAATATCGTTAATCCATATTGAATATAATTCCCAAAGGTTCGAGCGTATAGCAGCTGAGCAATTCTTTATTCATAGTACTGTAAAATGAAGGCCACAATCACTAAATGAATTTTTAAAGTGAGGTTTATACAGAAATTGAAAGAAATTCAAGACCCTATTTTGACATACATCATGTCAGTTGTGCGACTTTTAACATTAGACAGGCGCACTTTTGCTGGTACGAGAACATGATTTCAACATCCATAAATAAGAAAGAAAGGCAAAGTTGATTCAAAATATTCTATAAATGAAACTAAATGCGAACCTGGGAAGAGTTTGTCTGAATACATGATAAGTCCATATATCACAAACCATTTGATGCGAAACTCTCTTTTCCATATTCTTCTTTCTTCTGTATATGTCAGGTATCTTTCATCCATGAGAACTTCGTCGGTAAAGCAGCAATTTATTTTAGTGCAAGAGGTTACGTCATCTAAACGCTGAAAGGAAGTTTTACAGAGAAAAACAATGATACTCCTTTTCCTTCAAGACTTTCGATGTTTTGAAACTTCAACTAAAGCCTCTCAGAAGAAGGCGGCTACTAGCCACCGACCTCAGCGATGCTCTGGCCGTTTGCTATCATGAACTGCCAATGGATGAAGAATGAATTTTATTAAATTAAAAGCATTGTCAGAACATATGACTCACAATTTTATTATGGCATAGGCCTTGTGCTTTATCTATTGTAGACAGTGGGCTTGTTTTGTAACCACAGGGCGTCCATATGACGTGCAGTGCTATTGCAATATGCCATGAGCAACAAAAGAAAACTGTCATTTGTCTCATTTATAACAAATCTCCATTATGAAACAACACCATGCTATCTGTTTATGGCAGAAGAGTTTCACTACTTCAAGAAAAGCAAATGGATGGAACCGGGGGTTATGTCTAGAGGCTCGGGTGTGAAGCCCTTGGTATCTCACCGTCTTGGTATCAAGTTACAATTTACATATACTGCTCTCAAACTATCAATATTCCCGCTGAACAAGGACATAATCTCCAAATTAGCCGTGGAAGGCAAGAAATGGCCCCACTTGCTTGAATGGATTGATGATATCACATTTTCTGCGAAGGACCACATGACCCCCTGAGGGGTCTGGCTGGATTTGAAAAGCAAAATAGTTAGCAAATACTAGCTAGTAAATACTAAATCTTTAATATGCGCGCTGAAGACGGACAGGAAGGAAAGAGATGAGGAGCCTTGCAGCCTAGCGTAGATTTGCGATGACTTTTTCACAATTATTTGTCGCACAGTTTGCTAACAAATTTTGCTTTTGCAATGCAGGCACGCCCTTCAGGGCGTCACGTGGTCCTTCATAGGAGCATGTGACATCATCAGTACATGCAGGCATCTGGTGGCATTTCTTCTTTATCCAAGGCTAGACTGCAGATTATGTCTGGGGTCAACCGGCAGATTGATTAGCTAGTCTTCATGTTTTCCTTCTCAATAGGAACTCCTTACTTTTCGATTCAGGGCATCCATGTCAGGGTATTTTTCTGCCTCCCAAATATTGAGTCACAATTTTGATCACACGTGTAATAG
>WIPJ01007880.1:802378-821153 GCA_018155075.1 Cassiopea andromeda | reverse complement strand
TCCCCCCCCCCCCCCCCCGCGTAGCTCAACGCTCCAACTCGTACTGCAACTTCGTGTGTTTAGATATCTCCGCCTTCAAAACGACCACGAGATTTATTGAAATCAATAGATCTGCGTATATATTCAAGGACTTTATTTTTTTTAATGAGTAATGTCGGGGAAAGGCCGTAGGGCCTATAACAATGCCCCAACAAAGGAAAAACTGAGAAAATGAGGGAAGTTTAAGTAAAAAGGGAGACAAGATCAAGTTTGTTGATGTTAGATTTAAAAGATGACAAATTGTAGGATTCAGGGAAAGTGGTGGGTGGCAATGAGTTCTAAAGTTGAGAAGTTCTAGGAATGAAAGGTGATTTGTGAGATAGAGTTCGTGGATTAGGTAGTGTAAACTGGAAAGGATGTGAATAGGTAGAGTTTTTGTTGATTCGAACACGCCTCACTGGACCAGGAATGATATTCTTGATTTCCTGAGAGCAATTGTTGTTGAATACCAATGAAAGTAAGCAGCGCTCTTTGAGAATGGACTTTGACAACATTTGATTGACATCAATTGTTGTCTGACTTTACTGTTTTGTTGTCTAGAACTTGATCTATTAGGGAGTGTTTTGTTTTGTTTTATCTGTCTGGTTTTTCAACTTGAGTGTCTGGTTTTTCTGTAAGGCTTGCTGTTTTGATTCTCACGTTTACATTTGACAAAAAGCAATTGGAGTTATTTCTTTTGGTTTATCTCTTCGTTGCTGTGCAGAGGGAGATTATTGCTAATTTTAACAATTGTAGTGATGTTACTACACTGTGATTGGTTATTTGTATTATGAGGTCATGTTAGATTATGTTACTTTGTAAGATTATATTCTGATTCAGTTGTTGATCTAGAGGCAATCACAGTGGTTGCGTTCTGTGTTATATTAGTATAGTCTACCATTTGAAATCTACAGCAATGTCCGTGAAAATAGCGGTAGAAAATGTATATAAAAATGAAAATCAAAGGGTTTAGTAAATTGTAGGATACTAGAGGGTCCTATCGTACTCTGAAGATAGATACGAAGCTATTACTAAATCCCTAAAAAACCAGTGCCCTCTTTTACTGAACTTTGGCTATCGTGAATGAAGATGAATCGCTGTCTGAAATTCGCTTGAACAAGAATGACATTCCGAGTCGTGAGGATGCTGTTGCATTATTCTTGAAATACTTTAATAACTTTAGTTCCTCACCCAACTTTGGAATATACGTTCTGTGAAAGTCTTTCTACTTCGTCCCCTTGCATGGCTAGTTCCTTTCCAGAAGTTTATTATGAACGAGTGGCTCCACGACAACAGCTTTTAAATAAGCATTTACATCGTGTTCCTTTTCAAAACAAGCGGTTGTCTTTGAACATCTGCTTTTTATCGAGGCAATTGCTTATGAATTGCACATTTATTTTGGCCAATATTATCAATTCCAAACTCGTTCTGTTCAGTGCGAGATTTGCTGAGAAACTCATACTGGACGACTGCTTGAGTACGAGTTGTGACCTTGATTCCCTCTCAATATGGGTAGATCGGTTGCGCAGTTGAAAACTCGTACCTCGTACTCTTACTGGATCTAAACCTCCTTAATTGCTAGGAGAAAATGACGTATTTGTATTTCCAGAATCAAGTAATACTCGCGAATGAGACTGCTGTTGAGACTGTTGATTACCATTAAAGCTGTCACTGTGGCGGATCCAGACCAGGGCTACCAGGGATTGAGCACTGGTCAGATTTTCAATCTTAAATAGCTGGCTGAATTAAAACGGGAATTGTCAAAAGTAGCCACCAGTATTTACTCCTCATGGACAATGCTAATAAAGCCAAATCGTTGCTTATTTCAGTCTTTCTCAGAATAACCACCTCAAAGATGCCAAATATTATCCAGTCAGTTATCACATTCGGAATAAGCTCATCAAATCACTATTCAGCTTTTCTATCACATGCTGCATTCCTTCCGAGCCCTAGTGAGTCTGTAATATACAGAGGCTCGACTGTCCTGGATTCAATAAAATCTCTCTATTTTGTAAACAATTTTGGGACGAGCCCTGGTCAGATGTAAATATTCTCTTTCATCCAATGAAACATTGCCCTGACCAGAGCTCCATTTCTCTTAGCCAATCACAATACTCCGTGATCAGGGCTCGAATATGTCAACATGAGCACTATGCGTGATATTGTTGATTTTGAAACAGTGCCCTCGTGGTGAGAATGATGGTAGTTGTCGAGTGCTTTAAGTGGGCAATGGGCAATTACTTTGAGGTATGAGAAATATCTGAATCGATTAGAGAAATCCATGATACTAATTCTCAGAGCTGCAGTTCCCTGCTTGTCAAGAAACCAAATGCTCTGGTGTAAGAGCAGTGAGGTAAGTCGATTCTATCATTTGGATAATATTACGACCATTTGACTAAGTGCTTAGGAGCCCTAGGGTACAGGGGCACGTTCCCCTCCAAAGTTTCATAAAGCTATTGGTAAGGTCCCCCTTTTCAGCTTATAGACTTGTCTCTTTTGTTTGCGAAGGTGCCCCTTACCTCTGAACTCAATATTTTGACTGCTTCTTACTTCCTTGCTTGTGGCTGTTGCGCTGAATTTTACTTCAGCCCAACAATATTTCCGCTTTCAACTGTTTATTTTTGTAACGAAGTCAGGTATTCAACTGAGCTGTTGCTGGATTTCAGCGAATCACGCTTATCAAGCCCCACACTTAATGTCACACCCATATAGTCACGACCACAAGCTTTCTGTTGAGCTCTGGTCAGATTTCTCCTTGGATCCGCCCCTGGATATAACCATTATTTATGTTCATCTTTTTCTTGCATCGCCATGAATGGCAGCCTAATGATTTAAAATCATCTCCAAAAAATGAGCAAATCACCATTACAGCAAAAAGAAACAAAGCACTGCCTCTCAGCATCTTCGAAGCACACGAAAGTAACGAAGCCAACAGTTAAAAATAACCAATATAATGAATCTGACATAAGAAATAACTATAAAACGTAAGGACCGTGCACAGACATAGGTTACGTAGCTCAACGGTCAATAATAAATAATTATAATAATAACAAGATACAATCATTTCTTTCAGACACAACCATTGAAAATATGGATTATAACGATCTTCAAGAGTTGGCTAATCACTTAGACTTGAGAGACTGGCAGGGTCTTGCTAGACAAATTACTGTTCCAGAAAAAATGATAAAGGAGATACAGTTCCAGATAAAGGGACATTTTCCTTCAGTTAATTTTGCTGAGCATCTATTAACAACATATCCCAACGAGAGATTAATAGACTTTAGGGATAAAGTAAAGGAAATAGGACGAAATGATGTTGTACAATTGATCGAATCAAGCTTGGAAGAATTTCTATTGAAAAAGTTAAGCGAGGTGCCGTTTAGTAAACTCGAAGAGCCTATAAAACTCTTGGCTGTAAAGCCAACTGCTATAACAAAAGATTGGAAAAACCTTGCAGCTTTATACAGTTACAGCCAAAGTGAAATTGATAGCATTGCAAATCTTGTTTATAGTTGTGCACAAAAAGGCCCAACTGAGCTTTTGATGGATTATCTGGTGACATCTATGCCATGGCTAACTGTTAATGACTTTGGCCGTGCATTGGAGAAACATGGCTTGATGAATGCCAGTTGTAAGCTTTACAACAAGACAAGAAGTGATATAGCTTATGAATGAGAATTTTCAGAAGCATCTACGCATTCATTAGCAAAATTCTATTACCAAGATATGGAAGGGTTATCTGGTGACAAGAGTGAACCAACAGAGCACCTGTGTCAGCATTTCTTTATAATCAACTTGAAATAATGTATATGATTTCCTATGTAGCTTGTTAAATTTATTACTTTTATTTACGGACATTTTGCACTGCAGTGTAATAAATTTACACGTACCACACTCATTTAAAATGCTATTAATAGAGTTCAAAGGTATATTTAATTTCTTTTGATAGATAGACTACTTATTGGCTCAATCTACCGCAGAATGTCAATAAAGAAAGAAGGGAATGAGTACTTAGAGCAGGGGTGCTCAAACTACGACCTGCGGATCAAATGTGGCCTGCCATTCCGTTATTATTGGCCATTACAAGCAATCCATTTTTTCTTGTAATGTCGATAACTTTTGATCTACGCAAGATATAAACATTGCTCCTTCTGGAAATGTGAATTGAAACCTTCTGAACATCCTTGCAAAATATTTTTCAGTTATTCGAAACTATGTGCTATCAGTTTTTTTCGCAAAGAAAGTACACTATTTACCCCCAAAACACGCTTCTAGAATAAATTCTCAAAACATTATTGGCAGGAATCCTTCCATGGTGATTCCTTTGTTTGCCTATCAAGATGTCACCCCTGAGCTCATCTAATCAACGTTCCTGAAAAGCCAACAGATTGCAAACTTTTAAGTTTTGTGTTTCTAAGGCCTAGTTCAGACGTCGAACTTTTCATGCGCCAAACTAAATGCAAAGAATTAAGTTCATGAAAAGATCGACGTCTGAATCAAGTTGGTTCTGCACTTATTAGTAAGGTCGGCCCAAATAAAAAGTTCGACCGGTCCAGTTGTACGTAATGCATTAAGCACGGTCTTGATTCAGATACCGTACTTTTCATGAGCCGTTTTTAATGCATAATTAAATCTAACATGAAATCTCGGAATACTCCTGTCGTAAGCTATTTTGCTCTAGTGATCTTATCAACTGCGCATGACAACATATGCGAAATGTCCTGCGTGGAAGTTGAAGCTGCACCCACTCAAAACAACAATATACGCAGGCCTTTAACAGGGTATTCTATCAGCCGTAAACATACTTGGAAATTCTGCAAAACTATTGCTGCATTTATAAACTTAAAATATACGAACATAAGACACTTTTAAGCACTTCGAATCTTACATGGCTTTTTGGCTCTGTAAATAGGCTTTACAACCATTGAAATACAGGGAGCTTTATTGTATCAAAAAGATTCTGTATTCACAATAGCGAGATGAAAATGAAGCCTTACTTTCAAGGTGCGGAACTTGTTGCCACGATGACGAGCAATTAAACGTCTGGTAAATAGCAATGTTTTTCCGTTTCCTCCAAAGACGCTTACATTTGAATAAAAATAAGCATAAAGCCTGGTTTCCATATACCTTTTTAATGTGGGCGACCCACCGGCGACATTGCTACTGAAGCATGTTTCAATATGCTTTAAACTTACTGGCGACCCACCGGCGATGAGCTCTCCTCCGCAGAGAATTTAAAAATGAAACTGAATTAGATGTCATTTTTGGTAGTATTGAAGTCAATCAAACTACTGAAACTGCCGTCGACCCATCGAAGTCATGCTTCCATATAAACTTCTCGAGGTCGCCGACACCACAATAGAAGAAGGTTCAACAAGTTTCAACGTTTCTTCGTTGTCTGCTGTCTGTTACCAGTGGGTCACTGGCAGTTGATATTAAGTATTTTTATTACAAAATTCAATGTCACTGGTGGGTCACCGATGGATCGCCGGCACTAGAAAGTTATATGAAAGCCAGGCTTTAGTGCTCAATTCTGCGGTTGTCAAGCTTTTTCTTGATATGATGCACAGCATTGTGCTTGAACATTAGTCCTTTTTCTGCAAAAACAAACTTTTAATCGTCGATATGCAGGTTTTATTTACAACAAATATACTTCAGTAACTTCACGTTAAAGATTTCAGGTATTCTACTATTTAAATTTATTTGTTTTGGGATATTATTCTACGAGCTTTCAGTTTATTCTGGCAAGGTTAAATGCGAACGCTTGAATTTCTCGCAACATCTTATATATTGTAAACAAAATAATGCTGAACTTCTGATATTTTCCTTGAAATCGGTACATTTAAATTCCGATAACGTTTGACTGGGTTGGGCTACAAGAAAAAGAAAAGCTGTTTTGGGCGTCTCTTAGCTTTGCCTTCATTCTCAGCCAGAAAACGTAATATCTGCCATAATTTAGCATTAAATATGGAGCATCAAAAGATCGACGTCTGAATCAAACTGGGATTACATGTATTGGGTCCACATATACTCCATTTTTTAAGAGAACATTTTTACACGAACACGAGCCTGAAATTTGGTAAAAAATTAAGAACAAATTAAGAACAAGGCTGAGCCTGGAGCCTTGTTGTTACATTTATCTTTGGAAAACGAGGCATTAGCTTTCCACTAACAAATGGACATGAACAGTCCGTTCCTTGTTAACCTATAGAATTGATAGTCTTGACACTTTTTGTTTTTGATTTTTGCAAATTACACTCTTGTTCTATTAGAACCAGTAAAATTGAGGCTCAAGCTGGCTCTTCTTAATTTTCCTGAACTTTTGAGGTTGAATGATTTTTAATTTGTTCTTAATTTAGTAGCATGTAGTCTATTTAGAAATACATGCCACGACAATATACTAGACAACATTGAATGTTTTGATCGTCTATTTATAATTATTTATAAACTTTTTCAATAAAAAGATATTAATATGCAAGAGAGATTATCTTGGTTGGAATATTTTGGCTCTCAATCAACCAAAACATCCAATGGTGTTATTTCTACACACTCTAACTTAAGAAAAAATTAAGAACAATTTCACCTCAAAATTTGGAAAAAGTTAAAACCAGCCAGCCTGAACCTCAATTTTACAGGTTCTTATAGAAAAGAGTGCAAATTCACATTTAGTTTAGCGCATGAAAAGTTCGACGTCTGAACCAGGCCTACAAAGCACACGAGTTAAGAGAGAATGAATTGCTTGAAGACATTATTCAAGTGAAGTCAAAAGAGATATTTGAACATTATTGAATTTCACCTTTGAACAATTTGCAAACTATAGTCCTTTGTTTTCCTCAGTGACTCTATGAATAACCAACAGTCTCGACTGAGGATATTTAGGATATCAGATATAGACTATATCTAACTTACTTTATACTAGTGCTTCCCAAACATTTCAGATCATTTTACATGGTGGTTGTTTCCATTATGAGAAAGTTCTTTTCGTGGTTCGCCTGAAACCTTCGTGGTCTCCAAAGGACAGGGGATACCAGTTTGCGTACCATTTCTTTAAAGTCATGAGAGTCTAGTGGGTGTGTCAAAGTCACAAGAAACTAGTGAGCTTCCTGGTAAAATGTAAAAAGCTTTTCTCTATGAAAGAAAAATCTTGACAAAAAAGACATTGAATATATTATAGAGCATCTGGGACAAAAAAATGTGCCCACAAAGAATGTCAATACCGTAAATTCTCTATTTTCGCCACCCTTTCTGGATCAACGCATTTATTAAGCCCAATAGAAAATAGTGAATGCTACCAAGCGTAAGTACGCTTCATAGAAGCAAGTAAACTAAGCATAAGCATGATCCACTAAATGATTATTAACCTATCAAGAGTCAGCTAATAATGCATGAACTAACCACTATGAATAATGTTTTGTATTTTCAAACAGCAAATATTTAGTGTCTATCAGAAAATTGTCCAAGAAATTAATTTAGCTTCCCTCTCTTATATGCCCCTCTCTCTAATAAGCCCCCCTAGAGTGTTTCAAATTAATAAGCTCCCCCCAAGGGACTTGATAGAGAGTTTACGGTATTCAGTCAAATGCTTGGGCACTTCCCTCAAGTTATCGATGTGACATAAGCGATAATTATTGAGGTAGCCTTCGTTATCACGTCAATTTGTCGAGATACGCGTACAATTCACTATCAGGACAAGTATTGAGGTACACAAAAGAATCAAGACGTTTCTCGAGATACGCATATCAGTTTGTCGAGATACGCTTTTTTAGTTCATTCTTGCGATAGCGAAGTACGCGCTTTTTTATTAGAAAGTGGTTTTTAAGAAAGTAGTACTCAGCTGCTCAAAAAGTAACAAAGTTCAGTACTGGATTTTTGAGTTTTAAGAAACTGTTTTAGTGTCTACGAATTTAAAATTCGAATTGGCTATCCTCTAGCAGTATTACTTCTGTTATTTACTACAATTTGTCATCATTTCAAGTGTTAATGAAGCTCAAAACTCTTTGGCCAGAAAATCTTAAGAAAGTTTTGATACTGGGATTCATGAAAAAGTTAAGAAAGTTTCAAAACTTAGTGAGAAAAATTTTCTTATGCAAAAAAAATGCATACATGTATATAAAAACCTTGTTACTTCTTGCTTGAATGCGAAGCCTTAGGATTCTTTCTCCGTTGAGACTTGACATGTCCCACGTCTTTAGAACACTACTTGCACATCTTTTTAACATAAGAAACCTGGCTCGAGGCCTAGCAGTAAAAGTTTTTAATTGTGAGAAGCATTTTAGTTCCAAAAGTTTCTTAGAAATTCTTATTGTAAGCAAAGCAAATTACAGTAAAGACGAAAACAGAACGTGGATAGAGCAAAGAATTAGTAGTATAACAAATAATAAGTGTCAGCGTCAAGTTAAAGGCTGCGTTTATGCAGGGACTTTTGAACGGTTCTGTATGGAACTGTTGCATGTAGGTACGGATAGGCTTCCTGTTTACACGATGTTGTGGAACCGTTCTGTGTAGAACCGTGCCTTTCCATGTATTCACGCACGAACAGTTCCAAACGACAGCCTCTCTCTCCATTCATCAGGAATAAGAAAAATTATAGAAAAAGCTTTCCTACCACACACATGTTCTTTGAAGCCTTACCCAAAAGTTTCTTTGCGAGCAAATTTTTCGGTTATCGTCGGCTAACTTCAGTCGAATTTCCCCTTTCTTCGTTTCTAAGCGTACCTGACGAGAAGAACCATAGATATATGACGAGAGTAGTTCTGGCTGCTTATACGAGAACTTTTTGGTTCGGTTCTTTGCGGGACCTACTTTCTAGGTGGACCAGTCCTGGTACCGCTAGTGGTTCTGTCTGGAACGGTTCCATAAATTCCCGTGTAACGCGAGGCCTATCCATATGGTACTGGTATGTTTCCACTCGCAACCGTTCCCGTGTAAACGAGGCCAAAATCTAAAGCAACATTATATTCATTTAACTGTGTTTATATGCATATAAGAAATTACATTAAAAAGTTACCAATTGACAAGCTGGTTACCAAAAAGTATTCAATGGAAAGCTTGCCAGCTTTGGGGGCTCCATGGGCTTCAGAGACTTGGCCAAAAGGGGTACGGAGGTGCCACAACCCTATTATTTAGCACAGTAATAATGTTTGTTGTCAAATACTCGTAAATTAATAACAAAACTCGAGGAACGTGTTGCTTCTTGAAAAATTTGGAACTTCCACAGCTTCGGAACTTCTATTTATAAGTTTGCATCGACAGAATTGGTAACTACAGCAGATTCCCAAAGCGGAAGTCTTATGTCAATAAATGACCTGTAAAAGCTGGGGGTAGGAAATATGAATCAAGTATGAAATCAATACAAATTGTAGTAATTTGGCCACCAGCCACCCAGACGAGGATTTCTACTTGGGTTTCACAAGGTTGCCATGGTGTTGGGTTGCATGCGAACCGAAGGGCATAATCAGCCGTTATAATCAAGCATTGGTTCAAATTTACTTGCCTATTGGAATGGAAATTTCTCGCACCAATGATTCCGCTATTTGCACAACATGGCAGCAGAACGTTTGCCTGCCACTGACGCAAGACGTAGAAAGGTACTAACACCGCATGGACACCGTCCAAGGAACGGAGTTGGCTTAAGTCTCAGTGAAATTGAGGATATCGATTACATACTAGAGCGACCTAACTCTCGTTCTTCGTTGATCAGACTGGGATATATAAATCCACCTAATATAGTGCAGCCTATAGATATCCCTGCACCTTCAATGGAACCATCCAGCAATGCTGTGAAGACCACTCATTCCCTGCACAAGGTAGTACACTGTTTATGCACAATGCTATTCATGAAAACATTAGATATCATACATTTTGTCAACATTCTTCGTTTTGCAGAGGCCATTTCAGTTTCAGCTTTCATATTTTAACTTCACTACATAAAATCCGTCATTAGTAAACTAGCAGAAAACAATTCCAGTAACAATGTTACAGATAAATTTAATACAATATAAATACCAAACATGTAGACAAAGAAAAATTGTTTGTAATGAATTACTTAAAGGAGTTCTCTCAGTAGTTTGACTAATCGAGGAGAGAACACCTCTGTTGAACAAGTTTCTTAGTCCTTTGTGTGTCCATAGACGTTTAACAACACATCCGGTTGCCAACCATGTGCTAAGTATTTGAGTTGCTTTCTTGGTTGCAAATTGTGAGGAATCTGGGGGTGCTGCACCTCAAAAAGTATCATTTGTGATCAGGGACTCCAAAGGGGGAGGAGAGGGGAGCAAATGCCCCTTCTACCGTTCATTTGGGGGAGCAGAGGGAGCAAGTGCCCTTTTTGAAATGCAATAGAATCCAATTTTAGACATGGATATGATACAAAGGAGATCAAATAAATAAGCAAAATGTGTTTGGATGAGAGAGCTGTTTGTAAAATTGTGTGAAATATAGGCCATGCTAGAGGATGGAACAACAATGTCTCAAAGAGGTGCCTTGGGTCCCAAAGAGGTGCCTATGCTAGGCAGTATACCAAAGGAGTGCCCATATGAGTTGGTGCCCTTTTGCTCCTGTTGGCCCCCCTTGCTCCACTATCATTCCAGTGCACCTGTTTGTGGTAACATGCTTATCTCATTCTGTATTAGCATGCTATCAGCTCTATCTGATAGCATATTGCATAACTTTGTTTCAGAATTTGCTGTGAGATACAGGCCCATAGTCAGGCCTGTGTTTCAGCGGTGGCAAAATAATCCTGGAGGAATCACACGGTGCAAAATCTGAGAGCTTATTTCATACTTTATGCTATCACAGTCAAATGGGTAATGTGTGTGCAGGAAAAGATTGAGCTTTTTAGTACATGTTTGTTTTATAAGACAAAAGTTTATAAGGAAATCAGGCTCAAATGGTGAAAATCATAAGAAAATCATGAAACTAAATTTCCAAAATTAAGTGCTTTTATTTTCTAAAAATCAGTATTTCCTCATTATTGCATTCAAAATGCTATAGATGGAATTCAAATTCAAGTATGCAATATTAATAACAAAATTGTAAACACTTTTGGTCAGCTTATTTTAGTAACAGTTAAGAAAAAGTTCTCAGGCTCAATTTTGGGAAAAGTTAAGAAAATTGAGGCTCAAGCAAAATTATGGTTTTCTTATAAAAAAAGCTTTTATGTCACAAAGATAAAGGTTGAGCTCTACCAAGCTTTTAGGAGATCTTTCCTTTGCTGCAAAGATGTTAACAAATAACTTTTTTGTGTTATGAATATTGAAGCTTTGACTTAATATTTGAATTCTTTAGACTTTCCTTTTCCATAATATCCATAGTTGTCTATACTCCATGTTGCCTCCTTAACCATGAAAATTTGAATTAAACATTTCCACTGTGAAATCATAAAATTAAGCTAGGAATGTGACAAAGGAGAACAGCCATGGCCTAGTGTTAATGCACTTGACCAAGACCAACATGGTCTTGGGTTTGAGGCCCACTGCATGCCATTGGTGATGTCAGGAAGGGCATCCTGTCTTAAATGCTCATGCTAGAACTAAAGTCCTCTTGGAGGCACCCTCCAAGCCCCAAGGAATTGGTAAATTTGATTAAATGTGACAAATAAAGGATATTCACATACGGGAGTGCAACAAGGAAAGAGTTAAAGAGTTTGATTTTTGTTTAATTTAGCAATTATTCCCAACAGAATATGTTACCTAGAAAAGGTATCAATTTTTAAAAATTTAATTTTTGAAAGAATTCTTGGATTAGAAAGGGAATTCATTCCAACATAAAGCTTAGCAGTGTCTGGCACCAAATACTATTTCATGGGCATAGGAGTTCACAATAAATCCTTTATTACTCTTCAACCCTTACAGGTAAAGGTACTGGAATTGACAGTCAGCTAGAAGAATAGCTAGTATTTTCAAAAATGCTACTATATATGGTATTATTTACCATGGGTACAAGATTACCATAGTAACCATTAGTATAGCTATTTTTAAAAGACAATTTGCGAAGTATCACTCTTTGTAACACAGCATAATGCAAAGCATTACCTAAATATTGAATTAACATTCAAAAAATAGAATCAACTACTATAGCATTCAATTCTATGAAGAAAAATCACAATACACAGCATGGTTGTGTTGTTTTCATATCAATGCAATATTTTTGTTTTGAAAATGGAGAGAAGAAAAGATAATGGGAAACATTAATTTATTAAATAACAAAATTTTATTGTCCATCCTGTTTAACCCCTTGTCAGGGCTTGTCAGTGCAGCTAGGCCTTGAAAAAAATTCAATGATTCAGCTGCAAGAATACAATGATAAAAGTGATATTGAATCCTGGATTTTTTGCCTGAAAGGAACAAACAAAAACAGCAAATTCCTTAATTCATCTGCTCCTCATCAGCAACTGGTGAAATGAAGACTTCAAAGCTGATGAGAATGTCAACCACAGAGATGACAAATGACTATGTTTATGCCTGTAGCAGCTATTTTGTTCCAAAACTATTTTGTCCTTTTGACTTCCATCTTACATGCTTTTGCTTCTTTTGTTTCCAAACAACAAGGAGCCATTGAATTTGCTTCCAAAAACTGAAAAATTCCTATAATTTCCAATATAATATTGTTTTAAAAGTATTAAGCCCCCCAATAAATCAATAAATTTACTGCTAATTCATTTGTAATGGAAATTGTCTCAAAATCAGAAGAAGCAACATAGTTACCAGCAATGATCTACTGAAGAGTGGTTAAAGAAACATCTTTGTTTTCAAACGAAAGAGAAGGAAGAAACTTGCTAGCACCATATAACTCTTCAAAGTTGGTCATTCTTTGTTAAAGCCCTAGAGACTGTTCTTTTTAAGTTAGTTGGCTTGTTAATTACTTGGAAAACAGCTTCTTATTCCAAAAAAGCTAGATTGGCACACACATTAACAATTTTTGACTGTGGAAGGAGATATTTGTCCAAAGCATGAACTACTTGATGTAATAACCCATAAATTATCTTGGAAGATTTGGGATCCCAACCTGTATGCACTATTCCTTCACTTACAAATAGGGGTGATTTCTATTGGGGGGTGAGCCCCCAAAACTCTTGTATTTTTCATTTCAAAGTGTATTGGCCTTGCTTCCAAATTATTTTCTATTGCTATCATCAATTTTGAGCTGCTACATGGTTATTGAGACATTTCTAATTGTTGATTATAGTATATCAGTATTAAACTAAGTTATCATATTTCTATTTTTGCAAACATGGGCGTGGTTGCAGCTGGGTCACAGCAAAATTGTGGGCGTGGTTACACTTAGAGCCCCCCTTGTTAAAGTTTTTAGAAATCACCACTGCTCACAAAGGCATTAATTTCCTTAGTTGTCATCTCTGTGACCGACGTTCTCTTTGCCGCCATCTTGACCATTTGATCCTGATGATGAAAAGAAAGCACGCGTGAGCAGGAAATCTGGCTGTGCGAACATTGTGAGCTTCCGTGCAAACAATTAAGTTTCGTTTCGGGGCACAATGTGTCAAGTGGAATTGAATTTGAAAGATAAAAAAAGGCTAAATTCAGCTTTCAAATGATACTGATTTTATCCCCAGAAGTTGACAGAATCCAGAGAAAAATTTTACGCAAGGTCTAAAATTAAGATTTGAACAGCTTTCGGGTCAAAAATCGGCAAAAAGAAAGTACCATCAGAAAGCTTGAAGCCTCTCCTTTGCGAATATCTACATACAGTTGAGGTTTAAATTGAGGCTCCAGGCCCTAATCCACTTCCAAACCGCCTTGGTATGCTGCGACTGAGGCCCCATAATGCCCCACTAAAGCAAAATCTGGCAATCTTCTACCACAGCAAAATTTGACAAAATTTGGTAAATCATTTGATCTATGTAAAATGTATATTTTCAAAGTTTTGATCTTTACATTCATGCCTTACTTTTTAGGTTTTCTTAATGTTTACCATTTATAATTTGCGACTTGCTTCAGACTGTTCTCACTCGTAAAGGGAAAATTTCTAAACAACCGCCGCGCAGTTTAGATCATCTCCTAACTTCATGCTTTTTTATCTGCCACTACCTATACGGGACCTTGGAGTACATTTGTTTCAATTAAAATAGTATTTAGTAATTTATTTTTACTCTTCTGAAAGCCACCCATTGGGGAGGGGGCTGGGGGCATGAAATTTTTAAAATTGGAATATTTTCTGTGTCAAGCAATTGTGTTAAGAACTTCTTCAATGGAAAAGACAATAAAAGGAGTCAGGTGGCCTCTGCCAAACTCCAGCTCTGGATCCACACCTGTGTGGCACTGCTTAAACGAATATTCCTATCGGATATATTGTAATATATTTTATCCCGCATGTTGCTCTGAATGCGATCTTCTGTGGAAACCTCAGCATAGGAATTTTGCTCTGCTTAAGTGTATCAGGCATGAATTGGACCTTTGCACATTATTATGATTTCCTCCATTAGTAACTATATAGTTTGATGATCATAAAATTAGAGACTTCCACAGTTATTCCAAGTTAAATGAATGTGATCATTTGAGTAATGAACATTAGAAGGGCTGCAGGGAGATCCTGGGGTGGAAATAAGGGTGTAGTTTTGGAACTAGGGTTTTGGGCCATTAGGAGCACCTGGTGGGGTCTAGGGGCAGAGGCACAGAAAATTTTCGAAAATACAGGTCTCTGCAATAAAAAAGTGCAGTTTTGGCCAAAAACATTAATTTATTTGGGCTCCTCAGGGTATAAGAGAAGCCAAATTTTGTAACCTATGGGGGGTTTTCTGACAGGTATTTGTCCATACATACCGAGAAGCCCCAGCTTTAGGGACCATTAAGGAAATCCTAGAAATGTCCCAGGCTGTCATTGTTGTTCAGTGGAAATGGATACTTACATTTTGTCAGTAATCGAGCATCGTTTGTCGGTAATTCTCGGGCATTTAGCCAAATTGTCTTGAGAGTCCTAGGCCATCACAGCGCGGTCCTTACTATTCATATACTCTCAGGTGCCAAATAAAAGCCCCCCACTTATTAATTTTATGATTTTTCCAACCCCCGGACCTGATTAGGACCCCTCGCCGATTAATTTTAAAGAAATTGACTTTTTTACAGACCTCTGATTTCCTTTCTTTGTTAGTACTATTTGCGCCCAATTTTCATGGCAAGATAGCGTACTGCTGTATATATTTTAGTGTTATGCTATGACAACCTGTTGTTGCTCTTTCCGTCCTTGTATAATCATTTATAGCGTTTTCTCAAATTCCGACCCCCGTTTATTCTGACCCCCGTTTATTATATTTTGGAAATTTTACCGACCCCCTCCATGTTAATTAGAACCCCCCGTTTATTTGGCACGTGTGAGTAGCTTGTGTCTCCTTTCAATAGGCTGCAAGGGATGGAGATGACATTGCAATTGCCAGTATAATAAGGAGTTTGCGAGAAAGATGTGAAGGGAATGAGGCTGTAATCCAATACAAGCTAAACAAGAAAGACAAAAGTGATTACACTGGGTTGCATTATGCTGTGCGCTATGGTCATGAAAATGTGGTACAGCTATTGGCTGAAAATGGTGCAGGTATATTACTCTGTTTCTCTGTGAATGCAAACTTTTTTGTGCTACTGAAAGATTTTATCAAAATTTTGTGAATCTCTTCATCAAGCTGAATTTACATCTGTGTCTCTGTAACTTTGTTTCTCTGTGAATGCAAAATTTGGTTGTGCTACTTAAAGATTTTATCAAAATTTTGTGAATTTCTTCATCCTGCTCAATTTAAATCTGTTTTGAGAGCCCTTGCTCTTGCTCAGTAAGTGCAATATTGAAATGGAAGTAATCTAAAAGGGAGATATTGTTTGCAAAAATTTTTTGCATATACAGCTTAAAAATATGTTTTAATTTTGCTCTGAAGTGCAGCGTGATTGGAAGCTTGTTAAAAGCAGTATGGATGCTGGTTTGCTCATAAATACTTGTCAATAGAAGCTTCTTTGTTGATATCCAAGGAGATACTTGAAATTGAGTAGGTTTTGTTTGAGCAAGTCAAGCGTAGATGTACTTTCTTTGCTGCACTGCGCGTAGTAGTTCTTCCTTTTCTTTACATTTTTCTTTCATTCTTTCTATTCTTTGTTGTGGCTTTTCAACATTTTTTGCCTCTCCACTTTCTTACCAAGGTTGCTTTTTCCTTAAAACTTTTACTATAAAGTAATATTTTAATTGTATCCTGTAACTGATTCTATTTTGACTTTCAAATTTAGACATTAATTTATCTGGAGATGGAGGAACTCAACCAATACATTTAGCTGCCAGACATACAAAGTCAACAAGGAGAACTAGATATTCCATTCACGGTACTCATTGTTTTCAGCTGTTTTTGTTGAATTTCACGGAAGATACGCAATCAGTTGCTTTTTGCAAGCTTGAGAATATGGTGATTTTGATAATACAGTCCACTCTAACTTAACGGAGACCTCTATAAAGCGGACACCTCAATAAGACGGACGCTATTTGCAAGTCCTTGCCAAATCCAATAGGAATTGCTATATGGTCGTGTTCTATAAGACTGACACCTATTAAAATGGACAGCGGAAGCTATTTCTTTGTCCCAAGTTCATAAAGCACCCTATTAAAGCGAAAATTAATAAAATAAGTACTGCTTTGAAAGCAGTAATTTAAAGATGTTTCTAACAAAGAGGGGCTATAACATTCTGTACATTGAATGTTGTATTCATCTCTGCCGTCTTTCATTTTCAATACTTTTATTCTCAGTTGACAACTACCAAATCTTTGAACAACGGGTTAGGGTGGATCACCGGTGAGTGAAAAGTATATCGAAACACACTTCAATAGCAATGTTACCGGTGGGTCAGCGGTGGTTGCCGGCACTAGAAAGTTATACGGAAACCAGGCTTTATCTCGGGAAGTATTTAGTCTTACTTTCAGGAACATTGTCACCCGTGCACTAAAATTTTTGGAAGATGCCCAACTCTTCTGTTAACACAGCAATGCCATCTGCTTCTTTCAGATTTTCAAGCTCCTGGATGCATGGAAGGGCTTCATCAATGGCTGGCTACCAGATCTTTAGATGATTTCCTATTTACATATATGCAAATTGGAAATTACTCTAGCAATTGTTTTTCCATTCTTGTTCAAGCTAATAATGTCATGGATCGAAATACCCTCTAGAATCTATTGAACTGGTGACAATGTAGTTTTTGCATTTGAGCTCATGCACATTCAAAAACGACAATTTCTATAAAGAGGAAACCTCGTTAAAGCGGGCACTTCTCCATGTGTCGAAGGTGTTTGCTTTAGAGAGAGTTGCCTGTACTTGACACTTGATAGCAATGTTGCATTGTGTCCTATAGTGTTATTTTTATGTTTAGCAGAGGTATTAGGTAGATTCTTGTTGATAGCAATTGCTGACATCAAACACACAATCAGCTAAACGCGACGCATTTTGTGTCATTATTGCAAGATGTAGTGTACTCCGGATATTCCGGCATCGAATAATATGGATTTTCAGATATTCCAGATTTTTTTCATACTCCCAAAAATTTTCAGTAGTGAATTATACTGCTTATTCCGGACCTTTTGAGAGCTGACTCTGCTTTTTGCCGTCACTGCTCGAAAGTGTCAAAATATCAAAACACTATAACGAAAAACTTCTCTTCTATGAGGAAGGAGACAGAAATTAAGTAAACTATGAATTTAATTTATTTTTCGACCGGAGAGGTGCCTTAAAGGCCTGGAGATAGTCATAATATTTCGCACCTCCTGGTATCATCCTTGCAAGTATTGAAAATTCGTTTGTCATTTAGTAACTTAATAATATAGATTTCTTATATTTATAGAACGGAAAAGGAGACAGAAATCACCATAATATTAATACAGTTTTATCCGGATTTATGCTTAATTCGGGCCTTTTCCTTACTTCTGATCGACCAGGAATATCCAGAGTATACTGGATAACAAATTGAATCCAGTTGATTTGATTGAGGATTTTCCATTGTGAGGTCTCCCAAGATATCTAGGAAAATGTAGCTGCTTCAGAAATAGCTATGTAATAATTGCTTCTATTGCTATCAATGCTTTAGCTAGAATTTTACATATTTTCGTCATAGCTAGAGCAGCTTTCGTTGATGGTAATGGAAATATTGAGAATCCTGCTCTGCAAGATCAGTCACAGACAATACTGAAGTATCTGTTGACTAAAGGAGCAGATTGTAATGCCAGAGATGCATGCATGCAAACGCCTCTTCATTATGCAGCTTTGAAAGGCAATTTACTTGCAGTTGAAATACTAATCAACACAAAAGGAATCCAATTAGAGGTATGTAGTGTAATTTAGGATGTTGCCACAGCTTGTTAGCTTCATTTTTTGCCAAAATTTCACCTATTCAGAGAGAAGAGGAATGAAAAATATAAGGTATGCATGATATGCATCCGATGGCATCTTTGTATTTTTCATTCCCCTTCCCTGATTATGGTAGTTTTCAAAATGATAAAATACTAAAGCATACACCTTTAGCATACACCTTTAGAATAATATGTGCAATTCAATATACATGGTATTGCGTATAGCATGCTAAAGGTGTATGCTAAAAGTGCGCGCTTTGGCACGTTATCATTTTGAAAGCTACCAAAATCGATTGCTAAAAATAATATGGAAAACATCACTTTATTCGATATTAAATTGATGCCAGCTCGTGTTGATCCATATATATATATATATATATATATATATATATATATATATATATATATATATATATATATATATATATATATATATATA
>WIPJ01007880.1:790790-802237 GCA_018155075.1 Cassiopea andromeda | reverse complement strand
TATATATATATATATATAGTGTCAGTTTAATTTTGCAGCCGAGGGGGAGGTGGGGTTGGACAGCAAGAAAAAGATTAGGACACACAGCTCTAAATTATATTATGCGTATTTCAGAGCACATCAGACGTAGCTTTACATAACTGTGTATACAAGAATTTTTGAATTAATCTTGCTTATGGTGTGGGTAGTTTTAAAGAGATTGTAGGATTTTATTATCACTTTTGCAAGGACTTTATTTAATAGTAAATGGTTTTCAAGGCATCATTTATTATCTCTATTAAGTTAAAGGAATGGCAGTTAAAGGAGCTTGTTTTTAGGAGCTTTTAGAAGGACGTGCAGAACTTGACAAAGTTGCCGAAACAATTGTAAAGTAATTTCTATCATATATAAGAGAATGTGAAAGTGCAATGTAAATTTACAAAATATATTTCGAATCTTGCTTCCATTATCAGTTAAACCTTTGAGCCCTTAAACGGGCACTTCTAATTTCCATCATGTTAGGAAGATGGTGTTTTCTTCTTGTTTCTTGATTTTCATTTCAACGAGGATCTCATTTTTCTGGTAGCAATTTGGAAAAATGATTTATTTTTGTTTTAGGCTGAAGATAAATCAAAAGCAACCCCTTTGCATTGCGCTTGTAGCAGTGGGTCGGTAGATATTGTTAAAAGACTCATGCTAAGTGGAGCTAGTTTACTAAAATTTGATGATGAGAAACTTACGCCATTCCATTACATTGTCATTGCTGGAAATGTTGAGGTAAGTCTCCTGCATGATCTCAACTTATTCAATGCATAATAAATAGAATAGCTTGTTCGAATGTTATCAGTTATTGATCATCCAATTGTCATATATGGGCTATTCTTTCTTTGTGGCGATCCCTCCCGTGATGCATTGGCCATTTTGGTAGCTCCAAGCTTGCTAGCAAAAGCTGTTCATAGGCCTAGGTACGACACTCTTTCTAAACAAAAGAGCATGAAAAGTTTTGAATACGGCTGCCTACATCGTCTATTACACGTTTGTAGTTAAGGAGAATGATGCTTTATTGCAATGGAGTTGTTAGATTGCTTTTACAATGTAGGCCGTGTGTGCAATTTACCGAATGTGAGGAAGAGGCAGCTTTCTTAGAATGCAGCAGACATACTATTCTTACCTCATCGTTGATGTTTCAATGGACTTTCCAATGTCTTAGAAGACCATATGTAACCGAGGCTTGCACGCCTCGTTAAATCTTTCAAAACTCTTAGGGAAAGAAAATTTCCATAGAACTCCTTTGAAATCTTCAAAATTTCCGTAGGAATCTTTAACAATCTTTAATTTATGTCAAATTTATCATAGTCTTCTTAAGTTTCCCATATAAATATAGTTTCTAATATCATTTTATATAGGACAATTAAATAAGCAAAATTTCACGTCTGTAAATTGCAAAAGTTCTTATTGGGAAAATCTGATTATTTTTGTTTTGCAGTTTTGCATTAAGAAATAGGTTGATATGGTCGATCTTGTATGTTTTTTTGCAGGGAAGGGGCAAATAACATGAAAAGCTCACTTATTATGAATTTTTCTCGTAGTCGAGCTAGATTCGCCATAAAAATTACTAAAAGATATCCTTTTTCTGCTTAAAATCCTTGTTTCTTTAAGTAAAAACTGTGTGGCAACCCCGAGGTGATCCACTCGGTTTGTTATTCATAGACTTTTTATGCTCCATTTAGTGTTCCCAATTTCAATGTACGTAGAATCCATGCCATACAGCATCATCATAGATGAAGTTGCGTATTGGCAACATCTAAGAGTTTCATTATCTATTCTGCTGCTCGGATATGATTTTAAATGAATTAGCTGGCATCACACACTATTGAGCTCATTCGTTCTGTATATTTCAAGTCAATGAAGCTGATGTTCAAGCATGTTTGAATGGTTCTTTTGACTTTGAATTGCCATGTTTTACAATCTATAAAAGCCCCCGTTTTTTCTTCATTGTCAACTGAGGATAGGGCTAGGCAATCCCGAAGCGTCTGAATATTCGTAGTGTCACAATAATTGAGTCATGTCGAAATTAAGTTGGAATGGTCATCAAAAGATATTAGAAGAAATGCTGAGCCAATTTGCCCTCAATCTAACTTCACAATGTTCCTCGTCGTGGCACTCATTCTTACATTTATATGGAAGCTGTGGTTTCCAACTTATGGTTCGAAGGTAATAGCAGGATTTGGGTGGTTCTCCACTTTTTAGTTTCATGTACCTGAATGTGTTGACTTAAGAATGATATGTTAATTTGTTTTCTTCTAAGTTATTGAAAGTTGTCATAGACCAACTCGAGAGGACATCTGGTTTTGTCACCCTAACTTCTCTGCTTGTGGACCGGGACGACCACAACCAATCTGCCCTTCACCTTGCAGTCATGAATGGAAACTATGAAATTACAGAACTGCTTATAAAACATAAGAGCGAGGTGGATGCTAAACGATATGGAATGACGACCTCGCTGCACATAGCAGCTGCAAATGGAAATATAGACATCGTGAAGCTCCTTATATGGAGCTCGGCCAACATTGAGGAAAGAAATTCTCAAGGAGAAACAGCACTTCATGCAGCAGCGGTTATGAACAGGGAAGAAGTGGTCTCATTTCTACTTGAAAAGTGGGTATTTTATCTTCTTTTGTCACAGATTACAACTGATATGTTATACAGTCAACTTCGTATATTTCGGATCGGTTTTATCCAGACTTTCTGTATTCGGGAAAGAATTACTATGCCCCATTGCTTTCGTATTAAAATTCACTTTGATGATTCTCATTTTCCTAGTCTCCTAATTCATATAAAACTATAAATTGAATCATTTATTTTGGTTCATTGGTGCAAATACATACTATTTATTACAGACCTGAGCTAATACTGCAGAAAAATTTGTCAGCATTTTCGAAAGGCTCTTAGGAGTATTAAGAAGACGTACTAAGGAGTATTACGAAGACGTAAAAGTACTGTCCCAAGTGATCTGAATTATGGGAGATTGATGTTTTAAGTTTATTACCATGCGAAAAACTAATCAATTCGTTATGAATATTTGAATTCTTAGTTAATATTGGTAAATTAGTTAGGATGCTGTACCAAGCTATTTTAATCTCATTTCCACCATGTTGAAATGCCATGCAAATTTAATATTATATCAGTTACATGTTGTCGCAGTGAAACATTACATCAGTCGCAAATCAGATAAATATTGTATTAGCTCATTTCGTAGTAACTAATTATCTCGTATCATAGTAATTTAAATCGCACGTTTTATTTACTGTATACAAATGTAATCAACAATCAAAGCATGCCGAATGATGTTATAGCCAATTTGCACTGCAAAAAATAACCCGGGTTAGCCCTGGGTTCGCCCCAGGTTCACCCCAAGTTTGCCAATGTAAATCGTCCTAACCCAGATTCACCCCGGCTTAGATCTAGCTATGGTTTGAAGGTGGGTTCGACCTGGGGCGAACCTAGGTTATCTGCAGTGTAAATTGAACTTGGGGTTTGCACAATACAACACACATGCGCAATACAACGAAGGAATGTGAATAATGCTGGTAAAGGAAGTGCAAGGCTTCAACGTCGCCATTTATACCGCTTTTTTCCTGATTGTGAAGCATTCTTCCTAAACTGAGAAAGCATGAACAACAGCTCTCTTAGGAGAAGCGCCTTTATTCTGTAGTGGAGTTCACAATAATTTGATCTGTTGTCATTCGCTGTTTTTAACGGTTTCTCTCACATCAAATTGTGATTTTTTTTACCTCTGTTTGTGCTTCACCCTCACTTAACCCCGGTTCGCCCCGACTTTCAATTTACATTGACGCAAAAGCAAATCCAGTGTAAGTTGAACCTGGGCGAACCAAAGTTAGACGTAACCCGGGGCGAACCAGGGTTAGCTTGTGCAATGTAAATTGGCTATTAGACGAGTGTCGAAAATCGTAGTCAGGGTGATTGAAATGCCATAATGAGTTAGTATCGCATGAATCCGAAAATGATAAGACTAGCTTATCAGGTAAGCCTATGAACACAATCGTATCTTGCATCAATGATAAGCAAGACGCTGTGGAAAAGAGCGTGATATTCTACATTGAAAAGATTTGTCAAGTAGAATGTATGTAAGGAGGCATTTGCTAGAGAGTTTCTTTTATATCATATGCATTCTTAAAAGCACTATAGTTCATGCTGGAATTCAATAATCAAAATGATTTAATGTCTTGCTTTTACAGCGGTGCAGATGTAGATGTGTTAAATGACAATGGAGCCACGCCATTGATACTTGCTGCTATGATGAACAACAGTAGAATTGTGGATTGCCTTGTCAGAACGCATGGTGCTAAGGATGACCATGGGGATGCGTCAGAACGAACTGCAATGTATTGGGCTGCCCATGAGAATGCCATGGAATCTCTTCAGGTTGTTATACTATACTATATTAAAATAACATAAGACTCTCTACTATGCATGAAATGCTGGATGTTGACTGGAATTTGCTGGATGTATATAGCCAGATGCCAGGAGAAGCCATATGAGAGGAGACCGTACTGTACAGAACATTATCGTTACTTGAGTGTTCAGTAATAAAGTACTTTTTATTCTGCGGGAAAGTTCATCTCCCTTGTCGTCCACTTATTGTGTTAAATGCTAGTTAATCAATAATAATGTTTTTCAGATACCCTACGTTACAGCGTTTGATGTTCATTTCTGTAAGCATAAGTTTTTCGCTATCTTTATGTACATGGAAGATGCAACTGTTTACCCCTCTTTGCTGATCTCTTTCTCCCTTGGCTTGGCTTTGTGAACTAATTTTATCGAAAAGGAGCTATGACAGCTACATAGAGTAGGGTGGAAATTTCACAAAGGCTGCTTGGTTTATTCTAATCCGGTGGAACTTTAGCTATGGCAGTTTAGCATGCATTCCTCTTTTGCATTTTCTGACTTCCATTAGGAGTTAAATGCAGTGAGGAAACAACTTTTTGTGTAATGCATCTATACGCATTGCAATCTAAAGCAGGTCCTGATTACCGGAGGTGATGACAGTGATAGCTACACAGAGTTCCCATAGTGCTGTCTTTATGGCACTAATTCCTCCTCTGTTGTAGTGGCTAGTGGACAGTATACAATGCTATTTCGCTTACCATTTTATGCTCGTTTCCTAACTATAGGACCTGAAGGATGGGAAGGGGAGGTACCCTCTTCCGGCTTCACTCTTCACACTTGTCCTTTATCTGTAGCAGCCCATTTTTCAGACGGCACCAGCAAGGTCCTTAGGTTTTACTTCAGACTGTCATTTTTTAGCGTCAGTCAAAGAGTCTTATCATCAGTAGTAAATAGACACTTCCTTACATATAACTATATATATAATATATTTATACATATATATACATATATATTTGTATCTATAACCTATAATATTTTACTTATATACATATATATATACACACACACATATATATACTCATCATATCCAATGTTTGCTAGCCTGTTTTTGATTTGTGATCCTGCCTTGACCGGAAATTCTTTGCATCCCTTCATTTTACTATGTAAGCTTTCTTGTTTCTGATGTTCTACATCAACATCTAGCAATACACCATGGCTCTTACCTTTGTTGTTTTATTTTTTGATTTTGTTTCATATTTTTTACATTCTCGTAGATTCTGCTGAAATGTGAGAAGTATTCAACAATAATCAATATCGGTGATCGTTATGATAATACGCCACTGCATGCTGCAGCAATGAAGGGCTTTTCAGGAGTAGTCCGATTGCTTCTGGAATATGGAGCCAAACTTGATCCAGTGAATGACGAAGACCTCACTCCGTTGCACCTTGCTGCAAAGTACGGACACACCAGGTATATGAAGATACTTTCGTCTCTCCGAACCAGAAGACATTTATTTTGGGGATACTACTATCCGTTAAGGAGCTTGCCTACTGGAAAAGTTATGGAATATTTTGTGCACTTGTCAACAAAATTTCTTCTACTTCAAGATTCCCATTTGTATGACCATAACAGATAGCTCTTTATATAGCTTATTTTTATATGATGTTCTCTCTAGCTCGATTTTTTCATTCTGATGCTCAACAATGCAATGATTCTGCAATGTTGTATATATTACATTTTGAAATATAACAAAAAGTGACAGAAATTTGGGCAAAAGTAGAATTACTCACTATTTGCTAAAACTGCCTAAATGTTTTTTCATTTTTCCCTCAATTGGAAAAAACCTTTCTGTCCCCAGAGTTGTTCGTCAATTGCTTGAGAGAAAATCAACCATTGTGAACGACGAAGACGAGGCCGCTAATACAGCATTGCACCACGCTGCAGTTGCTGGTCATGCTGACGTTATTCAAGTACTCATTGAATTTGGCGCACCTATTGATATGCGCAATGCCTCATTGTGGACACCGCTTGACTGTGCTGCAGCCAATGGACAAGTAGATGCAGCAAGAGTTCTTTTGGAAAGAGAGGCTCCTGTCAATGCTGTTGACAGAGTGAAATCAACGCCATTGCATTTTGCGTGCAAAGGAGGCTATACGGAAATGGTGAAATTGCTAACTGACTATGGGGCTGACATAACACTTTGTGACATCGAGGGCAAGAATTGTTTGGATATAGCTGTAGATAATGGCTTTAGGTAAGTTTCTGTCGTCTGAAGTAGTTTTGAACGTAAACTTTCCAATCTAGTCAAGCGGTAGCTTTAATATGTGCTTAGATTGATGAGGTAATGAAGCCAATTGCTCGAGAGACTGTTCAATAGTTTTCTTCATTTGGTCAAGCTGTTGGTGCATGATAGTGGTGTGATTGATCCTAAAGGTCATGCCCATAGGGATCGTGGTGTTGGTAGTCACGGTTATTCTAATAATGACAGTAATCATAATAGTATTGTTGATGACAGTACACTTTTTTTTATACGAAACATATCTCTAAGGAACATCAGATTGAAGTTAAACAACCATTGAAAACACTGCAGAAACGCGGCAGGCTGAGCTTCATATGTTAATTCTAAAAACTGTTTCAACAAGAGAATTTTTTATCAAACTACAAATAGAGTAGGGACAACACCCATTGCATGCTTCACAAAGCCAGTAAATTCTATTTCTTGTATCACAATGGCTTTTGTTACTGTAAGTTTCAAATATGTAAGACACAATGAAGAAGCATCTGATGCTGAATTTGGTAAAATACTAGGAAACATCTATTGCCGAAAGTTTGTATCTTGTAAAATAAACTTGTAGGTTTATTGGTAATTAAAATGGGGGATGATGGTGGTAAAGTTAGTGATATGAATGGAATTTATAGTGAACCAGAAAATCCTGGAAAATAGGGCATTTTTACGAAAAATCAGGGAAAATCTTTAATAGTCAGGGAATTTTCTATAATTTTAAATTAGGTCAGGGAAAAGTCAGCGAAAACAAATTATTAAGTCCATATATCATTTTCATTAGCTCTTTGCATTGTTCGCAAAGTAGTTATTCAATTTGTTGTCAGTAAATATGAACTTTATCACTTTGCAAAGTGTCATTGCAAGTATATTTACATTACCTATCTGTTAGGATTCATTTTCTTTACCTAGTTTGTAAATATGTGGAATAGAGGTCAGGGAAAAGTCAGGGACTAGTCATGTATTTTTTATTCATATCTTGGGTATGAAACCTGATGATATTGTGGGCTATAATTACGATGCTTGCATTGGTGATAATAATCATGGTGGTGATGATGCTGACGAGTACAGTGATGATGATTATAATGATATTGCTGATGTTCACTGTGATGGATAGTGCTGATGGCGAAGATGCTTGTGCAAATGGAAAGTATGTTATTTGTAGTATAGGTTGAGATGATGGTGATGATTATGAGGATGATGATGAAGATTTTGGTACTCGTTGTGAAAATTAATGTGGTGCTATAGATTCATAAAATTCTTCATATGGTGGGCAGAGCGCTTTATGACGTACATTGATATCCCTTTTATTATGGTGCAAATTTAAATGGGAAGACGAGAAGAGATTTCTAGCAGGGAGATTTTACCTTGAAGGTGTTTTTAGCAATAATCAACAAATACAACTTTTCTCCATAGTGCAAGCGGTGCAGGTTTTGGATTGTGATTTGAAGTGGAAGCACAGTATTATTCAGATATTTCCTGTTTCTTCAAGATATTACTAGCAAACAATAAGCTTTTTGGAGTTGGACATAAATGCATTCATGGAAATGACACCCATATCTGCTGCACATGTCTTGTTGTTTACATTCGCGTGGTTGTTTTTTTGCTATTCTTCCACTTACCTTACATTCATTACCTTCTGTTTCTAGGGAGACAGCTATTGCATTATTAGGACACCGAAATTGGATTGAAGCCATGCAACATAGAACTTGCGAGGCTGGTAGAATAACTACTCCAATGCGAAGGATGATTGAGAAATTGCCAAGTAAATTTTGATGTTTTTGCTTTTATTCATCGAGATGTATGTGTTGTGGGATTATGTGGGGATATATATTGGCAATGTTAATGCCTTGCATTTTTCAAAGATATGCTTTTGTTAGTATACAATAATACAGGAAGCCCAATAGTTAGAAATGTGAAAAATAGGGAGAAAGCACAAAGTCCTCGCATGACATCGCTAGTTGAGCCTGCAACATTTATCAGGGTAAGTAAACGGAATATTTTAGTTGATAGTCTTCGGCAGACAGTAGAGCTAGAGGCAATCAATTCATGTTAAACTGAAAGAGATCCTCAGTATTAGTTTCAATTGTATTTGCACGGCAATAACCCTTTATGAATGTTTGCTTCTTGCTTGCATTCAAGTCTTACTCGATTTCTTGTTGACTTAGGCCCTGTTGTAAGAGTATTTATAGTGTAAAATTGTGTGCTGCTGCTGTTTCTCAGGTGTGGCCCGAGAAGTCTTCAACAAATGCACGGCAATAACGAAGACAGGCGGTGATGAATGTGTTACATTGTACTACGAATTCTTAGATGATACATATTCTAAATGGAATACAGAGCAAAAAGTAGACTATATTCAAGACAGTGAACTCACTGCAGAATCGATTTTCCTCGACATGTTTTTTAAAGACGAGAAAAGTAGTAGACGTGAGCTGGATAAGAGAGAAAATCACCCTCTGGCAATCATGGTAAGTGAGGAATGACTTTCATGGTATAATGTTATAACAGGACGTGCTATAGTGCTTCTAATGCGGGTATTTTTCTCGCAACACGAACTTGCATGAACCAAATCATTCCAGTAATCAATTCATGTTTATGATCATGCAAAGCAGGTTTTCTTCGGGTTTTTTGTGCGATTTTCTCCCGTAAAGTTGTCTCCTGTTAGTTGTTCCATTCCTTTATTGTTGCCTTCATACTATCGTGGAATATGCTGGTAGCTTTCGTGTCCTTCTTTCCACCTTCTATTTTCCTATTTGGCTTTTCCTCTTTAAGAACTCATACTTAGTCCTGGGAAATCACCTCACAGTTTCTTATTTTGGTAGGACTTTGGATCTCCTGGTCCACCAAGCCGGGGGAGGTGTTAGTCTCCTCTATAATGCCCATGAATATGATCGCTATTAGTTAGCTAGTTATCTCAGATCTCAGAGCCTTTTCAGATTATTTCAGAGCACAGCATAGTGGAAAAATCTTGATTGGCTGCTGGCGAGATCCCCCATCGGGGAACTACGAGAAGACTTCTCAGTTGGTGTGCTCGCCAACAGCCAATCAAGATTTTTCCACTATGCTACAGAGCACTGGGTCGGTTGAGTTCTTGTGCAGTAAAGTTCTCAGCGTCTTTGCTCAAGTTTTGAGTTAAATAGGCATGTGGTATTTTGTTCAAGCAACTTGGCTTGTATTGATTAAACTATCAGGGAAATATCAGGCAAAAATGATTTCCTTGATTGGGGATACACCCTGAAATATCAAACATGTTTGATATCCCATACAGTAAGTCTTGTCAGTATTGGTCTACTTAACATGGCGGAGTAATTTACGCGACAAAATTTACTACTGCACATTAGGTGTGAGGCCAGCCCTTGCGGCGGGTTTCCACATCTTTGAATTTAGCCGTGCTTTTCACTCGAAAGTAGGCGCACGAATGATTTCCACTTAGCTACACAACTTTGCAACCAGTATTCTAAGCATTTGCAGTATTAAATGAGGCAAGAAATAGCATGTTGATTGGTGCTGCACTTACTGGTCGCAGAAAAGTAGAAATCCAACTTCCAAAATCAGTCGCGTAATCCAATATGACAAGGGAATCTTCTTCACAAGAACAATCACGCGTGCCCGGAGAGCTGGTCGCGCTTTCGCACGACCAAACTTGAGCCCGTGAAAACCCGCCTTCATGAAAGTGCCACAAATTTCAGCAATCACATGCTGTTCAATAAATCGCACTTGGTTGTTGTGTCATATAGACTCGTTTTTACAATAATTGTCATACCGTTTCCCAAAGTAATTAAGTATTTATATACATCCATTCATTTCAATATCATTGCGTCAAAGTTTGTTTGGTATGGAGCTACTAATGAATTTAGAAATTTCTCCAAATTTCTTTGCAGGTCAAACATGAACAAGAGGAACTTCTATCTCATCCACTAGTTCAGTCTTTGATTTATGCAAAATGGCGAAGATTTGGCCGGGCTATCTACTACTCAAAACTGTGTTTATTTGTGTTGTTTCTAGTTGCTTTGACTGGCTACACTTCACTGTCAACTCCATTGAATCCAGTTTACCAGACAATCAATGGAACAAAAAAGTGCATCTCTAATCCACTTCCGGATACTATCATGGTAAATGTCTTTGTCAAAGGTGGGAAAATCATCATTGTGTCTTTGGCAACCGTTCAGTTGATTTTTGAGGTGCGTAACTAGAGTATGTATCAATTCTATAGCTTTTTTGTGAACTTCATGAGGCAAGTCCCAACTGATGGTTTTGTGTCCCAGTGTTGCTTCCAATTTTATTTAAAGGCACTAGTTTATTACACGTATTTTTTATAAGAAAAAAGTTTATAAGAAAATGAGGCTCAAATCGTCAAAATCTTAAGAAAATCATAAGAACACCACCAGGCTCAATTTCAAAAATTAAGTATTTTTATAGGCAATAAATCGGTATTTCGTCGTTATTGCATTCAAAAGTTAAAGATGGAAGTTAATTTCATGTACACAATATCATTAACGATAGTGTAAACCACTCTAGCGAGTGTATTTCAGTAAAAGTTAAGAAAAATTTTAGAAAATCTCAGGCTCAATTTCGGGAAAAGTTAAGAAAATTGAGGCTCAAGCAAAATGCTGATTTTCTTATAAAAAAACGTGTATTTCATTGAGTAGCGAACATTGAAGGAGCGGTTTTGACTACTCTCAAGTCCCAAATAAACAGGGAGGTCCTAATAATTAAGGAGATTGGGAAAAATTTTTAAATTTAATAAACGGGGGGAGTCAAAAATAACTGGGGGGG
>WIPJ01007880.1:758228-790636 GCA_018155075.1 Cassiopea andromeda | reverse complement strand
GGGGAGTCAAAAATAACTGGGGGGGGGTCGGAATTTGAGAAATGGCTTTACATGATTATAAAGCGATGGAAAGAACAAAATCAGGTTGTCATGAAATGTAGGCTAAAATATATACAGAAGAATTTTATTTTGCCTTGAATATCGGGCATGAAAAGTACTAACAAAGAAAGAAAATGAAATGAAGGGTCCGTATAAAAGTTAATTTCCTTAAAATTAATAAACGGGGGTCCTATAAGGGTCCGGGGGGTTGGATAAACTCGAAAATTAATAAGCAGGAGAGGGACGTTTATTTGGCACCAGAGTGTAGAAGTGCATAATTTCTACTAGTTGCTCATAAACGTATTGGGAATGTGTGTCCTTTCAATCACTGCAACATTGACACCTTAATGTCATTTGTAGTAATTCATTTTCCTTTGGTATTTTCTTTGCAGATTATTCAGCTGCTAAGCAAAAGGATATCGTATTTTGCATCAAGTGAAAATTACATCGAATTGCTGGTGTTTGTCTTAGCCATCGTTTATGTGACGGACTTTACATATGGAGAGACACTAGACATTGACAAGTGAGACTAATTTTGCTATGTATTTTTCAATATACAGTCAAATTCGCGTAAGTCGGATCGCATCGGACCAAGCAAAATAGTCCGGCTTATGCGAAGTACGACTTCTGCGTAGTGGGATATTTTCCGATGTAGCAGAGGACATGTAGAGTAAAAACCTAAAGATGTTATTGACAGCTTCCACTTTAAGAACAACAGCTAAGCTCTGTTTAACAATAGGCAATACTATTTATTTGAAATAGTCATTTATTGATTACACTTGCGGCTCGCGAAATATATTACTCCTATTTGCAGCTTGACTCAAGTTGATATTGGAGTTCAGAGGCATATATCTCCCATTCTTCACATTTTTCTCAGCTCTGTTGAACTCAAAATCAAAACCCGACTTACACGATGCTATATGAAATAAAAATACTCCGACGTGTGCAAATATCCGACTTACAAAATCCAACTTACGCATAGAAAAGGTATAAGATATGCAGCAAGTGGACCAGGACCGCGCAAATTTGTCCGACTTGTAAAAACTCCAACTTATGCGACTCCAACTTACGCGAGTTTGATTGTATCTTTTTCGGCATGTTAGAAGAGTAGCAAAGTGAAAAATTTGTTTACTCTTCTAAATATTCAATAATAATATTGAAGCAATTTGACTAAGTTGTGAATTGACCTAAATGCCAGTTCCATTATTGCATTTTATTGTGAGATATCTATATTGTTTTAATTGTACAACCACGCTATAGGAATTTGTCGCCAACTTCCCTCTCAGTTTAAAGAGATGTGGTTACACAACCAAACATGGATTGGATCTGAACTGCACCCTACCTACTTTTTGTAGCGATAGCACAAAATCACAATAGAACTGAATCAGATCTTTAGGGTCTAATGTAAACCCAAGACCAGCCTACCCACTTTTACTCCTGTAAATTTATCTTATATTTTACTGTAAGTAGATGGGATGTTAGATAATGGTGTACTTCTATGTCATTGCGATATTTGCAGAAAAGTACTGGAGAAAATAGTACACTCTAGGACCAATCCTGCTTCTTAGACATGAGAACTTACAAATTTATGAAGAAAACCTATGTTTTATTCTTCGACTTTCCGGAAGTTAGTAAAAGTTATCTTATATCAGCAAAAGATTACTTGAAGCAACCTTCAGGTTTATACATGCCAAAGAACGCTTTAAATAAGTATTTGCTACATCCTATCGAAGATATTTCCCCCTACTTTATTAAAAACTAGTTATGTTAGTGGTTCTAGGTTCATTTTTATGTCCCTTTAGAATTTTAATTGGAAGTCGTTCATCCTTTACGTTGGCGCCAACTTTTATCGCTTTCTGACCATTTCTCCCCCTGACGTGTTGCTTCGTTGGCTTGCTCCCCCTATGTGAGTTTGGCAATGCCTATAACGGTAAATCAAATGCTTTCCCTCCACTTTTGAAGCATTGAGTAGAGGGCGAATGATTCCTTGTACGTGTAGGCCGCAGGATTGTTATGACAGAGCATACTCCATTCGGTATCATTTTTATAATTGTTTTTTGTTTTCATGTAGTATGTAATAGTTAGACATATATAGAAAAAGAAAAATCTTTCCTGATGTGCTCTATGTGTGTTTTTGATTAACGCATTTCTTGTATCCCCTAGGTGTGGTGCAGTTCATATCAGTATCGGATCACTGACAATATTCTTGTCGTGGACCAACCTTCTTTTATTCTTGAGAAAGTTCCCTAAATTTGGCATCTATTTTGTGATGTTTCTAGATATTTTCAAGACATTCTTGCTGTTTTCCGTAACGTTTTCATTGTTCATTGTGGCTTTTGGTCTTGGGTTCTATGTTCTTCTAAGCAAGCAAGTAAGCTATTGGCTTCATTTTACATTTCATTACTTCTTCCCCAAATGGCCATTCTGTTCACTCTACTCCAAGTCATTGCTACTATGAGGGAATGGTACATCGGATTGCTTGATACATCGAAGTAGTTGGGGGATAGTGTGAACAAAAGGAAACAGTTTATTGTCAAATAGATCTGTTTACATGTGAAAATGCCCTAAATCAATGGAAGTAGCTGGTTGTGTTTAACAGCGAATGGAGTTTCTCCGTCTCAAAGAGATAATATGCTATAATTTTTCTGATTTGTACAAACTTCATGGAATTTAATGAGTATAGTAGTATTAGTTAGAATACATTTTCTCGCAAAAGAATTTGATCACCCAAATATATATAATCTCATGCAAACACGATCTATGATATGCGTTCTTATTTCATGAAATATATTTATCAATGAGATTGCTTTCATAATCTCCATTACACTTCAAGCACAGTGCGAAAGTCTGTGAATCAAAAAGTTCTTAGTTCTGATAATTTCTTTGACTTTAGATGAAGCCATTTTCCACTCCAATGCGTTCCATGGTGAAGAGTGTTGTGATGATGATAGGTGAATTTGAATTTGACGCCATTTTTAACGAGTCTCGGGATCAACTGCCGTATGCAATCACGTGGTTCTTATTTGTGATATTTGTCATCATGTGCACCATCATATTGATGAATCTACTGGTACGTCATGTTCAAGATTGATTCATCTTCTCCAAGACATTCATTTCTTGCATGTACTACAATATTTCTTGGCTTGAAGTTGGTATATTTTTCTATCTAAGTACACTTGATACTATATTATTCTATACCAGTAGCGGTTCTTGGGGGCAAGGGAAGGCATAGTCCCCCCCAGATGCTTTCGAATCTTTGAATTATCGGCAAACGTTCTTCACTAAAGGCTAAGTAAGGTAAAGGAAGTCCCGTATACATTCGTACGTAGGGGAGTGCCCATTAGAGAGGACGCTTATCCTGAACCATCGGCAAGTGAGATAGGGTAGCCAGTTCCTTTCCTCGCCGCCTTTATCTCCCCAGTGTTGTCGCTGGGTACCCATTCGTTGCTGGGTGAACCGTGAGCGAGCATTCAGTCGAGGCACCCAGTCGGACGCGAACTGTACACCTTCCGGAAAGGATTCATGCGCTCTAACCACTATGCCACCGCACCCAATAAAGGCTAAGTACATGTCTTTTTTATGATGGAACCATTTTTTACCTGACCCTCGATTGTCTTTTAAGCATTTCTCAGCTAAGCAAAGTGTACTCGGCAAATTGTTAGCAACCTCTAATCTAGAATACTCAACAATTTCAGCATTTTCCTACCCTGATTTTCTTGAAAAACCACCACTGACGTATACTATGCTGTGTTTTGAACTGGCATGTTTCCATTGTTATGCTAAAAAAGGTGCCTTCCATTACTTGGTGAGCCAATTATGAATGAGCTGAACTTATTGATATATTGACAATGTTAGCATATTACTTTATAGGTACTAACCAATCTCCTTGCAGATTGCTTTGAGTGAATCCCAGCACTATGTTCTTGAAGCTTGCTGTGAAATAATTTTGTCCCAGACTAAAAAGGTTCAAAATATTTCGTATTTGCCATAGGTTGGGTTGGCGGTTGATGATATCAAAACAGTTCAAGAAAAAGCTGCCCTACAACGAATTGCAATGCAAGTTAGTAGCACTTTAATCTAATATCTACACTCATTCTACTGAGTATAGTGAATAGGTGTTCGCTACTACATGATTAGGTGATTGCTCGAGGTGTGCATCGAACCTTGCTGCGTGCACTGTACAGTGTAATATGCTCTGGGTGTTCAACTGTGAGAAGCATTGATCAATCTGCATCACAATTTTTTACGCAATTGGAGAATACTGAATATCGACAAACATTTATGCAAAAACGATACCGTAATATGGGGTTACTCGGACCACTTTTCAGCTTTGCTTACCTATAGCATTTTTCCTCATTACTTTTTATTTGCCATTGGTTCATAGAAAGATGGAAGAGACTTAGCACTTTATGACCAAATAGATTTGCAAACTTAAAGTGCACCATATTTTTTGTCTTTTAAAAGAAACCTTACTGGTCCAAGTAACCACAGCTTGGGGCAACTTGGACCGGTAGCAGGAATCTCTCATTTTCTGAAGTAACCATATTCTGTGGCACCTTGCACTACTTCCAACTTTTTAAGAACAGAAACAGAAGCATAAAGACAGTGAACAGAAGTTACAAAATGCGACGTTCAACAGTAATTGTTAATTCTCCTGTGCAACTGCGTGAACAGTGGTTCCTCGAGCGACTGGAATCATGGGCTGGAATTTTTCCATAGGTTTCCGCTTCAGGAAAGATTGAAAGCCACTGCTGTACTGTGAAGGGTGTTTAACTGCACATGAAATCACTGTCGTAATAGAATAAAAGAAATTCAAGGTTTTGTGAATGATTATTCCTATTATGCTCCAAAACACAAAGTGGTCCAAGTTACTCCATTCTCTGTAGAAATGGCGCTGGTAGAAATAAGCACTAAGTTTGTGGAAGCCACCATCAATTTTTTTAGCTTTTGATTTGATACTATAAAAGTTCATGTAATTTTCATCCACATTTCATGACAATTACTCATCTGCTAATAAAATGACTTCCTGTAAGGTACCCATTTTGAAAATGTGAAATCTGAACAGGTATTGGTGCTGACTAGTTTGCCCCCTCCCCCCCACCCACCCCCACCACAAAAGCAACAAAATCTATCATCTGACTTCAAAACATGTTTATTGGATAATGAGAACCCGTAACCAATAGTGCAATATCTAATGCATGGCTTTTGCTACTACCAACACTGTACTATACATGACTCTGTCATACTTCCTTCCGGGTCCAGGTTGCTTGGCTGGTCCAAGTAATCCCATATTTCCGTACTATAGGAAACATGAAATGCAAGACTACTCTAAGTGGGCTTTAGACATATGGCAATACAGACAAAACGAATATGTTAAAGTTTTAATGGTTATTCAGTATTCTACGGTAATTTCATTACAAAGAAATTTTTTGTTTAGGTTGATTTGGTGTTAGAAGTTGAAAAATTCATCCCTTTACGGCTTCGGAGAAAGAGCAAACTATTCAGAATAGACACAAAGGAAGAAGTTTGCACTTCTAAGCAACGATCGTTGATTAGTCGGCTGAAGCCTCATCCTGCGTTGTCACCTAATGCCAGAAATGCAATGAAGAACTCAAAGGTATCATGTCTTTTAACTCTTTGTAAGGCTTCGCAGCTGGTCTTCCTAAGTCTAATGCTTTTTTAAAGTCGTGATGCTTGCTTGTGTACTGGCTATCCCATATTCAATTGATACATATTCATTGGCAATTGTCTATAAGATCATTCTCTATGATATGCTAAACAGTGACGTCGCAACGACTTTCGAAGCGGAGGAACCTGGTCACTAATGTCACGATAAGCTCAGGCAAAAAAATAATGAAATTGACGCTGTTTTGATGCCCCTGCTAAATATCTTCAGACCTCCTCATTCATAATCTCTGAATGTAAAATTTCTGTGCAAGCTGCAAATTTCTAGGGATTGATCTCTAGAAGTGAGGGCACAATTATATTTGAAATTGATTATGTTCATATACATGTTTTTTTTATAAGAAAACCATAATTTTGCCTGAGCCTCAATTTTCTTAACTTTTCCCGAAATTGAGCCTGATATTTTCTTAAATTTTGCTTAACTTTTTCTGAAATAAACTGGCTAAAATGGGTTACACATTCGTTGTTAATATGTTATTCTTGAATTTGAATTCCATCTTTAACATTTTGAATGCAATAATGACGAACTATCGATTTTTGGCCAATAAAAATGTTTAATTTTGGAAATTGAGCCTCGTGATTTTACTAAGATTTTGACAATTTGAGCCTCATTTTCTTATAAACTTTTTTCTTATAAAAAAACCTGTAGTATAGTTTACTTATGTCCTCCTTTATACTTTTCAACAGTGCTTTACTTTTTTGATGTTTTATGCCCATGACTATCGAGCATACCCTCTACTATCAATTAAGTGCTTTCCAATTTTCTGTTATATAGCACATCTCTCGTTTATCGAGCTGTTTTTGGCGTGCCCTCGATATCCTCTCTTCGAATACTAGTTTATGCTCCATCTGTGCGGCATTCAAAAGCAATCGTAATCTAGTTATCACTTAGAATGTCTTCTGTGTTGTGCATGTTTTTGTAATCGGTATTGTAACCCAGGGCTCGTGCAGGATTTTGATAAGCAAATTCAAGGAATTTTCAAGGACTATACAAAGACCAAAACATTCTGTTGCTTGTTTTTAATGACTGTTAATGAGCTTTAACGCCGAAAACTTGTTTTTAAAACTGTTTATGAGCTTTAAACACCAAAAGCAAGAGATGCAGGAAGCCGAAAATGCCGAAAATGAGACATTTCTTGGCATTTCTCGAGTTTACATGTATGATCTTCTTCAAACCTTTCTTGCATATTCCTTTTACTAATTTTTTGCATTTTTTTATTGCTGTGAACGAAGGAACGAGTAAATATTCACAAATTTCAAGGAGTATAATCAATTTTCATGGAAAAATTAATATTTGCAAGGAGTTTTAAGTGCCCTTGAAAAGATAATTCAAATTCCAGCACTTTTCAAGGAGTTCAAGGATCTACACGAGCCCTGGTGACCTAGTATGCCATCTCTTCTTGTTATATCTAGTTGTTGGCACCCGTGACTAACCATTCTTGCAGGTTTTGTTTATTGGTATTGAAATTTTATTTCCGCGTGATATTTTAGGAGCCACTCACCATCGTTCAAGAGAACACAAAGTCACTTTCTATAGCAGTTGCGGAACTTAAATCTGAGATAAAATCCATTAGAGAAAAATTTGATGGAATGGAAACAATGTTGCGTTCATTAGTTCTGCAACAAGCTGGAAAAGGTGCGCTGCACAACACGTAGATTCAATGTTTTCTACAAGACCATACATTGGAGTCAAAGAAGAGATGTTATACAGTTAGATTCTATAATACTGAATGCTAGCAGTGGTCGCACAGATTTTAGCTGTGCTAGAGTCACGAACTCTGACAGGGGTGTGCCGAAATAGGGGGTATAGGGGTGTCACACCCCACTGTTTGCCGAAACCGTTGGGAATTCTACAACTTGTCGGTAAATACTCGCTTTTCTATCATCGCTTGTAGTTAATCGATTATCATTTGACGGAAATTCTGGGACACTTCGTAGCATGTCAGTAACTTTTTGTTGTTACACCCCGCCCCCCCCCCACACTCAAAGGTCTTTCGGCGCACCACTGAATGTGTACACTGGTAGATAATATTAACTTGGATGTTCAGAGCACTAAATACTCGAAAGTCGCAGAAGTTCTAAGTGTGGTAGGTAGTATTAACATTGATAATTATTGGAAATCGTATAGATTTTATTTATTAGAGAATTTATTAATCTAGATGTCAGATTATTAGAGATTATAATAGGTTGTGCACGTGTGAGTTGTGAGACACTCTTAGCTTATATATGTAATATTAAAGTAGAAGACCCTCTCCCTTCCCCAATAGAAAAAGCCGTGCTATGAAGCAACTAGAATATAGAATCCTACAACATGACAGACTTGGCATATTACTGAATAAAAATTGAGCACCACACTCATCTTGTTGTCATAGCAACAGTTTTTGTCTTGAAATTGTGCGAAAAGTTTAGTATAGAGAAATCCAATACCTCTGCAACCTGTTTTGATATTTCCTTCAAATTTTGCATGGAGATTCATGGGACAATAGCAAGTGTTTTGTAGCTGCATAAAGTTTTTTCTGATTATCTTCATAAAAATATGACAGTTTAAAAATTTGCTGATTTTTGAAGGCGCATAACTTATTGAAAACTACCGTTTTGAATATTATTCTACTAAGCAGCGCTCAACAATGCCTAGGTATTCTAACCAGAAGCTTTCATTGAAATATCTCAGACAGAAAAACGTATAGCTTTTGAGATAACTTTAGTTGCGAGAAATCTTGTTTTAGGAAAATGTACTTAGAAGTTTAGCAAATATTTTCACATACTAGAAGTTGCCTGCACTATATAATGCTTCTTTTTTCTGCTAGTTTATTATTATGTCCTTTCCTCTTGCTTCTCAGCCTTTTCCTGGCTATTATTGATGAGTCCTTTGCCCTCTGAGTTATACAGCCTGAACTTATCAATTCTACCACAGCCAGCTGTTGTGTGGTTTCCTGGATCTATTTGAACTTTCCGTAAAATCTCAAGAGAATATGATGCACCCATATAGATATTTCCAACAGCTTTATTCACCCCAAGTTCAAAAAGGTTTCTTTCCACATAAGTTGTTTTAGGGATTCTATCCAATATCATTTTGTTAAAAGACTCATTTTGATATTAAGCCTTGCCATGAAGACATTTCATTAGTAGTGAATCTTGACTTATCCGTGTCCGTGAAAAAGATTGGCTTCAACTCTGCTATGACTGAAAGAGGAAGACCAGGTCCAGGCTTGTAATTGTGTGTTCCATTCAATTTATCTGTTTTGTACAAACACCATGAGTCTTCACCATCTGGCCAATATGTGTGGTAGTCATTTTCCTTTTAAGGAGCACAACGGAATAATGCAGCAAGCATAGATCTTTTCATATTTTCCAGATTTCCAATGTTGGTCTTTATAGCAATGCCATAATAGTTCTGCAGCGTGTCAATCATTTTGTCTATTAGCTTGTCTTTCCCTCAAGTATTCTTTCTATCTTTCCTTAGTTGTCTAGGGGCTGCCCTCCATTCTTTTCTGCACATGCCCAATGCATTCAAGCTTTCTAACAGATTTTCCATGCTCCACATTACCCGTTTCAACTTTTGAGTGGCTCTTACTGTCTAAACCTTCATGAAAATGAATTTAATAGAGGCCATTCTTTTTTACAGATCTCATGAAAATCCTCTCTGCTCCTTCTGCCTCCATTGCTGGAGCTGTAGCTTTAAAATTTGCCTTACAACTGACATGGTTGGCTTCCCATATTCTGTATTTTTCGGACACTTTGTCTAGCTTTTCATTAGCTTGACATCCCTTACAATATCTTGATATGGGCTCAACATGAAGACTCTTGCCAGAGTCTATTGAAATTGCTGCCACACATCCATTCACAGAAACATAGCTACGTTTCGGCCAACATCCATCAACAGATATGCCATATTCTGAACCTGACAAAGACCTTTCCACTCTACCAGAATTTAACATACTTTCTTGTGCAATATCATAGAATATCATATTCTTTATATCATAGATTAGATTTTGCAAGTGCAAGACTGTGCACCTTTCCTTGCCCAAACAGCGGATGGTACAAACTAGTCCGCTGTAAGAGTCTATTCACAACATTTCTTCTTTGACCTTCAAAAAAGCTGTCAAGCCAGTGTGAGTGGTCTCATTGGCATAGCCACCAAATCATATCAAGTGCAATGCTTTCAGCATCTTCTTTCCTCTAAGCTTCAAGGATTGACTTGTTCGTTGCAGATTTGAATTTTTCATTGGCATATTGACCATCAACTACTTTCCCTTGCATTTGGAGTATGAATTCGTTTTTGATATCAAAATGCTTGGCAATCTGTTCAAGAATTACTTTATCCAATACATCATTACTACCACCACCTCCATCAGAGCTGTTACACACCTGATGAAGTTACGTTGGAATTTCTTGTCTTTTCCCATCTACAACTGCCATTATCGAGGAAATCTTATTATTTATTTTGAAGTTTGTTGATTTGTCAGCGTCTCAATCTTGTACTTGGAAGCAGATAAGACAAGAACTTGCTTGTTTTTTGATCTATGTGTTCACATGCAACGGCTATTATGTCTGGAAATAGTTTGCAGATAATCACCAATATCTGCCCCTGCTGCATAAAGTTCTGCTACTCATGATTCGTAGTGTAAAGCAGCCGCCTTTGATTTGACAGCTCCAAGAGCGGTTCGCAACAGATTTTCACAACGCATGTTTCTTGTTTCATTCTTTTTTCAACTGACCTTGAACTGATAGTTGCCTTTTTGTGTGCTTCACTGGAAATGTGCTCTAACAGCTTTTCTTTCTGATGGTACCATTTATCACAGTGCTCCTCCATCAAAAGCTCATGTCTTCACTTCGAGCTGTAGACCTAGAGATAACGTTCTAGTCTTGCTTCCTTTATAGGATGTTAGTACAGAGCTTGTAACCGTCAAGAAATTGTATCTCGTTTGGTATCTAAGTATCTTTATGTCAGCTTCATCCAAAATATCAAAATCTGGATATTCATCCCAAAATGCTTGCAGTCACTTATGTCTACATGCCTCTTGCCATGCTTTTGTATTTTGTACAGTTTCAACATAATTAGAGCCTCCTGGATATGGGGCTTCTAAAAAGCGCACATCACGCTTCAAAACCGGCAATCTATCTGATAGCTGCTTATCAAGGCCATCTCATACCTCCTTGTGGATAAGGTTTTGGCTGCTGTAGACTGTCACAGTTTTTTCACTTGGCACAGCAATAATTCGTTCAACAAGAGGTTCAGTCAAGCTTTGTGTTTGGTCATTCCTTGACTTCACCAGATTGTTTTCAAAAGAACCCTGCATTTCAATGTTATTTTCCTTGATAGCAGGAAAATCAATCATTGCACTGCCATATAGTTCAGTCTTGCAATACTGATGGTCAATAAGTGCACAGGCTGCATGATAATTATACTTATAAATCAAGTGCTGACCTAATAAGAAATTTCTTTCAATTTCAGAGTTCACAACAATTGAATGGATGTGATCTTCAATTGACTTTTCATTTTGCAGCTTTTGGACAAGTTCATTGACAATTTGACTAACATCTCCTTTTATGTAGCTTTCAGATGGATCAGCTGGTGAAATCACAATACCTTTATTTCCTCTCTTTATTCTAGTTGATTTTACTTTTACGTCTTGGAGAAAAATCATTGGAATTGATCCCTTTTCTTGTTCTCCTGTGCCATTTCTGCAATTGCTGACTACAAGTTAGCTCAAGGATCTTCTCCCCAGTCACACAGTAATGCTTCAAAAAAAGCAACAAAGCCGAAACATGGCAACACAACCAACTTGTTCCAATTGGACAAATAAAGTAAATATTCTGCAGGTTTCTATCTTGAAAAAGCACAACTGCAGGTCTAATCTGGTGACCATATAACTTTTTAATCATTCCCTTTACAAATATATTTTTACTATCTTTTACAATCTTCACAGAAGCAACTTTTCGGCTTTGAAGCATCATGTACGCTTTTTGTGGCTGCCTTGAGTTTCTTACAGTTTTGCACACACATACTTTTTAAACATATCTTCAGTAACTACAAGATACTGATCATCTGATCTCCAGTTGGCACTTGGTAGTGTTTTAACATGGAGTTCGGACTTGCTGGAAAGTCATAGTTCTTTTTCATTTTACCCTCAGCCTCCTTATGATACCTGGCTGGCGTTGGAATTTTCCAATCTTTTGCCGGAGTTCTTCAACTGTACCGCTGGTTGATTGCCCCATATGGTGAAGCCAAGTAACGCAATGCCCTTCGACCCTGTGGCGAAGCCACGGAAAGTTAACATTAGAAAGAAGTAACCAATATACCATATGCAGATATATATATATATATATATCGATTACACTACGATCCAGTTCTCTAAATAGTCTCACAAACACAACATCTCATCACAACACATCCTAAATCTAACTTGTTTACTCTGCACTCTCTTTCCTCAACTCTAACACTGGCATACAACTAAGCTCCTTACTACCAGACCTCTCCACAACCCAGATGTAGAAAGACGATTTTGGAGTTATGGAGAGGCTGCTTCTCCTTCCTGTTCGGCCATCACTTCTTTTTGTGTTGAGGCAATAGAAATCTTCCTAAAACTTGCTGATTTTCTTGTAGGAATAGGTGTAGGTGTTGATGACAATGGATTTTGGCAGCTAGCATCAATCATAACTGATTATGATTCTAAGATCTCTTCTACATGGAAGCTGTCCTGACTCCCAATGTTTGTTTTTATCGGGGGTTGAACCTGAGATGATGGCCTAAGTTGTCTATCAATCTCTGCTTTATTTGTCATTTTTTGTGAGACATTTGCATGCTGATTACCTCTAACAATTCTTTTAGGATACTTCTTTGATATTGTCTTTCCCGTCTGAGCAGGTAAATGTAATATAAAAAGGAACAAAGGTGTTGAAGACTTTAGTGAACAAAACAATGTTGAGATCGGTGTTGTGTGGCTTATTAGCTGCTTGACGATTTGAGTGGAAATATGACTATCAACAACACAGATGCACTGAGATAAAAAACATTTTTCAGATATTGTAAGTCGTTGCTAGGGACGTTGCTGAGGAATTTTCAACCAATTGTTTTTTTGTTTAGTAAGTAATTTCGGGGAAAAGCCGTAGGGCCTATAACAAAGCCCCGACAAAGGAAAAGCTGAGAAAATGGGGGAAGTCTCGGTAGAAAGGGAGACAAGATCAAGTTTGTTCATGTTGACACATGATGTTCATGTTCATAAATGTTCATAAAAGATGACAAATTGTAGGATTCATTTTACTCGAGTGTCCTAAGAAAACTTTGGAGTTGGCAGATTCCTCTTTGCGTAGCATGTCCTTCATGTAGATTTTGATAGTCTGCAATAAAGTCTGCACACTTTAGCTGTATTTTGAAATGACTTTTGAATGAAATGAAAAGATAACTTTATCAATACAAGGGGGTGGGGTATTCTACTTTTTCAATTAACGGAGGTGGTACAGGTATGATTTATATTTCGGAAATGTATTCTTAGGAACATCAGATGCGGTTATACAATTAATTCTCCATAAGCAATTTATATCATATCTTTCTTGGAGGTTTGGCTTTCTTACTATAAAAGAGCATAGGAAACTCTAATTTTCATCCGTTCAGTCAATATGAAGTATGGCATATTGCATATGAAAAATGCAAATGAAAGAAGCATGAATAACAGTTGCCCTTGTTAATAATGATAGTCTTCTAGATACCAGGCCTAAACTGAATTTCATGAATCAATTTTTAAATGTTGCCGCATTTTCATACGTGTATTGCCACACTTTTGGGAAAAATTGGTATTGGATACAGGAAATAACAGTCTAGATTATTTGCAGATGTTTTGTAAATAGCTGGCAACAAATTATTGAGACTTCTACTCTAACAAATCTGATCCAATTTAAGGTACACACAAGCGTAGCAGTTGCACATTATATATTCATAGAATAACAGGAATGTAGCTAGAAATTCGTGAGGGCAGGGGTCCAATCCACAGACAAGGGAATGCTAATACTCTACCGAAGAAGACATGGCATTTGAAGTCTGCTTTTCAAATTCATATACACAGACATACTGCTAGTGGCTTACAGATCTTGCTACTCTTAAGTACGTTGAGTCTCATCGCTATTTCTACTACTGTAAGAGAAAGAAAATGGGGCTAGCTGTCTAGACCCCCAGGAGCTCCCTGTAGTTGTGCTCCAGACAAATACAAATAGGAAATTTAAAATAGTTGCCAAGCTAGTTGAGCACTTTGCAAAAGTGGAACATCATACTATCACTGGCCTCCGCCTCCCTTCACAGTGTGATGATAGTACTTAGTTTATGTTCTACTACTTACAAGTCCATAAACATATATACTCCAGCAATGTCTAATCTTCTAGAAGCTACAATGTATTGGGGGGAGGCTTTTCACTTTGCCTAAGAGAGCTAGAGATGCGCTAACTTGTGGCATTAGCCCCCCCCCCCAGTGTGTATGAAACTGCAAGAAAGTTGATGCACAAGGATTAAGTAGTTAGTCATTTTTTGTCAAATAATGGCAAAATGCCCCCTTTTGATAGGAAATGTCCTAACATATCTATGCCAAGACCTGCTTAGCTACCGGCATCATTGAAGAGAAAATATTGTATGTAGATAGCTAATTCCACTAAGTTCCCACTACTTTTGGCAATAATTGTAGATGCATTTATATCTTCCTGTATATTATTGTGAGCAAGTACTAAAATCTAATGGTAGCTTTAAGCTAATACAAGTTATGCGAAATCTTGATGATTTGTAATCAATGGAGATGCCTTAGACTGTCTAGCAGTAGCATATTGTTCATCTAAATTTTTTACTGCACACATTTTGTATCTGAAACATTCTCTTTACCTTTTACAGTCATACTCTGTTAGCAAATATCAAAGGCTAAAATGACTGTCAAGAAAATAGGAAATTACAACAGATGACAAGTGATTTACAAGGTATACATAACACATCACAAGCACCTTACATTTCATACAATACCAAATAGTGTATATGGACATATGAAGAAAACAGAAGACAAACTTTATCCCAGCATCAACTAGCTGTCTGGTTGTTAAAAGGATAATGTACTGAAACAGCACGCAATGCTACTATGCAGCTTCACCTTAGAAAATAGTGATTTATTCTATATTCTATAACTGCTACAGGGTAATATAAATTCTGGAAGATACCCTACAGGTTGTACACAGGTTTCTACTGCTTAAAAGTTGGCTGTGGATTATAAAAAGGTGCAAGTTATCTGTTGAAAGATGGTACCTGCAGACAATTTTTATTGGCAGGATTTTCAGTTGTTTTTTTCTGAAGATGAAAGTGAATGTCACAAGAAAACATAAAGTGTCCCAGTTATTTGACAAAACTTTAAATATCATTTCTAGACAATGCAGGCTGCATACTTGAAAATACAGTACCTCTTACAAAATGGAATTACACCACATAACGTTAATGTTTATGTCAATGAAAGAAATTACGCTTTCATTTCCTCTGTAAACTACTCCTACCAAGTCGCCTATAGCACCTCTATCAGTTTTTTCTTACCATGCAATTGCTGAATGTGTTGTTCTACCAACTTTTTATCTTCATTCATGGAATCTAAGTAAATGAGAAGTTCTCTTTGTAGAGTTTCAATATCACCTGCATTTCCTTTCATGACATAGCTATTCTCTGATAACCATGATGCCATAAACAATAATTTCTTTGTAATCCTATGGTAAAAAATCTTTCTCTCCTTCATCTCACTTGTCCTTTCTTTCATTCCTTTTATTGTATGCAAACCACTTTCAAACAAATTGTGTAAATCAGAAATGCATAGTAGAGACATTGGAGTGTTATCTTTGCAGTGTTCTGTTGGAAAATTTGAAGAAATAATCTTGTTTAAGTCATTCAAAGACACCCTTATAGGATCTACATAATCCTTAAATTCAGGAGACCTCTTGATCCTTTGCATCAATGACATTATGCAAGTTTCTACATTTTCATAACAATGATTATTGGTCAACACTGGTGATAAAGCTATTATGCTGTCTAAAACCTCCAGCAAGGATTCTCTCAGTTCTGCATTGTACACTCGATATATGAAGCAGTATATGGCTAGTAGCTCAATAATACTAAATTGTAGCTTTTCACTGGGCCTCTTGTTTGGAAGCAAAATGTTCAAAGGTGGGATATCTTTTATCAACTTTGGTGCATCCTGATCTAGAACTAAACTTTCCTCTTCATCATCTTCTTCATCTCCATTTTCATCTCTATCATCATCTCCTTCTTCAGTCTCTTCAGCTTCTTCTGCAAGTTCTCCTTTAATTTCTTCTATTTCCTTTACTTCACAAATTTTCTTTAGTCTACTGGGGATGAACAAAAATCAAATTAGACACATTTAGAAATAGGTATTATCAATAGCAGGCAAACACATCTAGGCCACAAAACAAATCCCCCACACAATATTCAAAGTTTCTAAACTGGGCCCCTTTAGTATGTGCCAATATTTAAAGGTTAATGTAAACCTGATGCACAAAGATAATAACCATACATTGGGACTTACATTTTATCAATCCACTATACCAAAATACAGCTGTTATGCAGAATTGTATGCATGGTGATGGATTCTTTTCAGACTCTCATGACAACACACCAAAATGAGGCAAATTGTAAAACTTCAATGTTTCAAAAACATTTTATAAATCACAGAAAAATAATGCAAAGTTCAAATAGTTTTACTTCTAAAGAGTAATCTTTTTCTTTTAGAAACAGTTAATTGGTTTTTTCCACTGAACATTCTTACTCACTAGAAAAAATTCCAACGTGAAGGCCATTTTCAGTCAGAAAGGTGATTTTTGGCATAAAGTGCACATCACTTTTTTGTTTGACACTTCCAAGCCATTGGATCAATCTACTTCAATTTTTGCATGAAGTAGCCTAATAACAAGGCTTAAAAAGTAGCATGCTGTCCTTAGTAGGTAGGATTGTTAAGCAACTCAACTTTAACTTTTTGTGCACTAGCATGAGTATGGATTTGGACTGATTTTGTTGGATAGGACACAATGCTGACAGCCTATCATCAGTGGAAATAATTCTGTAGAACTTTTCAGCAATTTGAAGAAATACCGATGACATTTTTGCGACCCACTTGTGCCAAAACAAAGGGAAGCAAAAGCAATTTTGGTGCCACTGTGTGGGAGCTCACATTTTCTTGGGTGAGTAGGCTGGGTATATGTCCAAGGTAGGTTTTACAAAAATTGTTTTTAAAATGTATTTGTAAGAAATTGGCTTGAGAATGATAGATTAACAAGAAATGACCTTCTGATCCCCCCATTCATTTTGACCCACCTGTTTATTAAATGTTAGAATTTTTCCAACCCCCTGTTCATTAGGACCCCTGTTTATTTGGCACTTGAGAGCATCATGTTTTGGAAAATTTTGCTGTGGGTACAGGTTACTAAGAGAATAACTTCAATAAATGGCTATAAAAAGCTATCCTCGGTCATCAAGTGCCTAACGGCTGGAAGAAGAGATGTGGCAGCCAACTCCTTAGCTAAGACCTAGCTGCTCTTTCTGGCCCTCAAGTCTATGGCCTCAAGAGATGGAACAACAAATGGCTATCAATAGCAATGGACACCGCTTTGTGCCGCCAAGTGTGGGCTGCTACTGTACGAGATGCAGTTGGAATGCTGGCTGAATCCAAAGGGTGAGCGCTGTATCAAGTACAAGTATAAAAAGCTAGAAGGTCCCAAATATGCTAAATTAATAATTACAATGCCTAGGTGTACATTATTCATTCTTGCAAAGTGGATACGATCGGAATATCTACTTTTTCCATGCAGCCTTCTCGTGGTATTCTGTTGTCGCGAGATGCGAGACACTGTACACACAAATAAAAACATTTCTACGACCATCAGGTAATTTCATGCTGGAGTAAGAAATGAAGTTGATAATTAAATAATGCAGCATCCATTACCGCCGCGTAACAGCTGTCAAACTACTATAGTCTAGGCTATATCCACGCCGCCACACGGGCAGGAGAGCTAACTCCATGCCGGAGATCTTCAAGCTTAAGTGCATGGAATGCACCTTGGCTAAACACAAGTGTGTATCAAAATAAGCATTGTAAATGAGGAAACTAACTCAATATTCGATTGGGTAATCCACCATGGTACACAAGTGTCTACAATTTCTACTTCTCCACTCTGAACAACATTTTCAAACAATTTCTTTTCTTGTTCTGTCAGCCTACAATACATCTCGTCGAATGATGCGCTCTCCAGATCGATATCTTCCATTCTCTTGGCAAGTTTCTCGACCGCTTCATTGTTATTCCAGACATAATCTGCACCATCTTCACTCTGCATTACTCTCTTCAACATACGCATAATCCTTTTTTTATCTGGGTCAGTTGACTTTAAATCCTTGATCTCTCTCATGACATTGTCTTTGTAAAAGTCTTCAGAGCATTTGCGATGATTCAGACATTTATAACAATCTATGCCGCAATATTGCAAGTTGCACTTGGGACAAGTATACTTAGATACTTTTGCCTTGCAAAAGTCACACTTTCGATTAGATTCTATTATATTCTCATTATCTGCTGATTCAACCCTTGTTTTGATTCTCAGATCGCTCATACATCGTGGCTGTTTGGTAGCCATCTTTAATTTAAACCTCGTATCCTTGCTAATACCATTACACAATGATATCATTGAGTTTGCAGCAGAAAATTTGGGATCTGGAAACTAGTAAGAGGCTTGGGCAGAGCGCGTCAAAAAACCGGTTAGACAATCACGGAAACCTGTTTTATTGCTAGTCAAAGTAGAAAACTTTCCGTGGTGGAGACGTATGAATTTGCAGCAAACTGTCGTCCGATAAAAAATCGCTATTATCTCTGTGCTTCCCGTGTTTTCCGGGTACTCGAAAGAGAAAAATGGTTGTTATTGATGAGAAGCCATTTCTATCAGGTGTTATTGAAGGTATTTGTTAACGCATTTCTAGAATATTGTTTCCGTCATTAAATGTCGGGCCTAACATTGAGAAAGAGAACGGCTGTTTTTGATATTAATCTATGCTTGTACTTTTTAGGTTTCTACGGTAGACCATGGACCTGCAGGCAGAGAAACGAGCTGTTCGCTAGGTAATTCTAACGTTTATGATTGATTAGTAGCGTATATTTTGACGATTTTCCGACGTTTAATTTCGTTTGCCTTTCTGGAATTTCTCATCACGTATTCGTGGTTCTTTGATTTTTATCACGTGATGTCTGAGGTCATTGTTGGCGTTATAAACCAGCGACACCAAATGATGCAGCCGTGACACACGTTTGTTATTTCTTGTAGTGTACTAATTCCTTCAATTTTTTGGCTTTGCTGTTCATGACCTCAATTTAACTTAGACACAATTCGCTCAGCCGATATCAATTTCAATTGCTAAACCTTTTGTTTAGATTATTTGCTTTTTATGTATCCGAATACTTTCTAAATTGTTGCCACAGAACCTGGAAAACCTGGCGAAAATGTTCATTTTTTATGAAAGTCAGTGAAAAGTGTTGGATAAACATGAAAGCCAGGGACTTACTTTGGGTTTCTTTAGATAGTCAACATCCTGTGGCTCCAATTGCATGTAGCCCTGTAAAGTCCTTGCAGCAGATACTGATCTTTCACAAGATTTCTTGAGGCATGTATAGAAAATTGTCACTAAACCAATTCTGTTGCCATCTAGGTAACTTTGATCAACAATTGATGTCACACTTCTTCACCCCCTGCCCTTCCCCCAAGAACATTTTTGGTTTGCACAGAAGAATGAGTTGTTTGCCTTTTAGTAGATAGCTATGTAGGGAGCGGTAGGGGAGAGAGCCTGTCAGCTTTTTTTTAAATCTTCTAACTATCTTGGCAAGGGTAGTAGCTATTTATTTACTAGCTTATTTCCTAAAGTCAGAGAAGATTGTTTTCTTAAACTTGTATTTTAGAATCAAAAAGTATGGAATGAATACATATGTCTATGCACCCAAAGATGATATGAAGCACAGAGCATTGTGGAGGCAACTCTACACTACAAAGGAAGAAGGTATTGAATAATTAATAGTGCTATTTTGAACTATTACATGGAAGGAGTGCTTTCATTTGTATACAGCTGCTACTTGCAATCACAACATTATTTGGATTTCAACTAGAAAGCATTTTTTCTATACATGTAGCTTACTCCCATGAAAAAATTGAATGCTTGCCCTGGTGATGGAGCTCATGTTCTATGGTATTCAGGGCTCATTAATCTGCGTGAATGGTGACTGATGCTTGCAGGTACAGACTCATATACATAAAATTGCTGTGGGCACTTTTCATCCAAACCTTTATTTGGCCACCTATTGCATTCTATTTTTTCTGCAGACACATTTCTCAGATCTGTATTCATAGGCACAAAATGCTCTTAATGAATCTTGATGGTATTGCATTTCTTGTTGAAAGCACACTGCACTGCAGACAATGTAGATTAACATCCCATATCAGTAATTTTTGGGCTTTAGTTTTAAATTTTGCTTCATGAGTTCATCATAATAAATTTATTATTCAGAGAAACTTGCTGCACTGATCACTGCAGCTGAGACATCTGGTGTATCATTTGTGTATGCTATTTCACCTGGGTTGGACATTGTATTCTCGTGTGCAGCTGATGTTGCAGCTCTTAAAAGAAAAATGAAACAGGTATGAAAGAAGTAGAACATGCATGTTTATATCTATAAAGACATGTATCATGCATCTTCAGTTTATATGTAGTTTCACTTATCTCAGAGTTTTATATTGGCTATTAGGACTCTGTATCTAATAATTTTTTTACACTTACATTGACAAGATCAAAATGCTCTTAAGCATATCCTAATTTATTTTTTTTGGATAATCGGACATGGTGTTTTCTGATAAAGGGTTCATCCAATCCAAGAAGATAAGGGGAATGTAGGAAGTTTTTGGTGAAAGGAGGAGCACCCAGGGATATTCAGAGGCCTTTGTGTATACTGAAATGTTTTTACTAGCAAGTTCCAATATGTCAAATGGTTTGCATAATTGGACTACAGTCATTGTAATATAGAATTATACTTTCCTGGATCATTTTATGCAACCCAATTATTACCCTAGTGTAAATTTTTGTAGCAACTTTATTGAAGCATGTTGCTTATTACTCCAATTTTGTGACAGGTATCAAAGCTTGGTTGCAAGTGTTTTGCCCTTCTGTTTGATGACATTGACCCAAGGCTAAAAGTGCCTGATTGTAACTTATATAAATCATCTGCAGAAGCACAATCAGTTCTTGCAAATGAATTGTATCAGTATCTGAAAAAAACAAGATTCCTGTTTTGCCCTACTGGTAAGTACTATACAATTCCATACTTTTAAAAAGCCAATCATCCTGTTAAGGCTTCCATAGTTTATAGGGCATCATAAATTGCTATATGCTGAGCTCTTGCATATGTAAATAGATCTGGCTCATACTGACTAGTGCTTGGTAGCCACTGATCCCCAAAGAGCAATTTGAGCCAGCTCCCACTGAGAGGGGACAGTTGTAAGGAACAGATACTCATTAGCAAGCATTTTGTTGACTTTAGATCCTGGCTCTCCATTTGTGAAAGTAAGCCAGGTTTTAGACCTGCCAAAATAGAAAATATCTGATCAGTACAACTATAATGCAATTCAATTAGATACTTGTGTTTCCAACACAAGAAAACCTTCCAATATTTGGGTGCAAGAGTTATGTGGGGCTCTTGGAGTCGTAGGCTGCCAACCCCTATTATAGACTTATTTGTTTTAGTTTGTGTCATAGAAAAGTTGTTGTTGATATCACCTATAACACTTTTGCAACAATGATCAACAGCACTTGCTTCACAAAGAAATTGAAGTTTGTTAGTTGCTGGATGCAGTCAATGTATGCATGCAAACACTCAAGAGTATTACTTTACTCTAGGCTGAAATTACTCACAGCTAAAACAATATGGATACTTAAGCCAGCAGGATATATAAATATATGCATAGGGATTGCATGTAAATACTGAACTCTTTTTAAGACTAGCTCAGAAGCACGTATGATCATTGTTACCACAAATAATCACTCCATTAACAGTCTTCAATTGTTCAGGTAAGTATTCTAGCCAAAAGGAAAATTATTTTTACCTTGGTTTATTTTTTGGATGAGTTACTTGTAGCTGGAATTCCTTTTTGAAGCACTGATGATCTTGATCATTAGCATTGTTATTACACACTATTTTCACTGATATTTCTTTGAGCTCATGTAAAATTTATCATACATACAGGCTTTCCTGGGAAGCATTTGTAGCACTAGTGGTATTTTGCACCCCTGAACATTTGAGGGCATGTGACTGACTGCAGTGGTGTTCTGTTTACAGATGGGGTATAAATACACTCCTATCAAGTCATTCTTAAATCCAAAACAAGCTAGTATTTTCATGACTTTCAACTAAAGCAAAGTGATCAGAAGAAGTCTTATGTATTACAGTCAGTGAGCTCGATGTTGTAAATGGCATACATTGGCAATTAGATTTAAATTGACTAAACTTTCAATAGGTTTTTTTGTAACTTCTTTGAGTTTATACACTTTGAAATAACAACAAATAAATAATCAAGTAGGTAAGGGAATAACTTACCTAAGAGTTCAGGAGGTGTGAGCCAATGTATGCAAGTTTGATTTCATGCTTCTCCCAGGAAAGTCTGGAGAAATGATGCTCATTAGTAGGCATAACGTAACTAATATCAGTTTTGTACTTTACTGTCATGTGCAACTATTGATTCTTTGCTATAGTTAGATATACTTTCTTGTTCAACTTTATGAGTTAAAGAGAATTTAATGGGATGGAATCTAGGGCCAATATTCCATTTGTTGCAAGTCAGTTGGTCAAAGTGAAATTCATCATGAGTTTCTTTGAGATGAATTGCCTCTGACCATAACAATATATGAAGTGAAATAGAGCTCCTGGATTTATATTGCATCAGGAATTATTGAATTTTGCTGTGCAATAACAAGGTTTGAGCCTCTTTTCAAGAAGAAGATATGGAGGAGTGATTACCATGGCTTCATAAGATGATAAAAGTTTATGGGTCTGATTCCATGGCCCACCATAATTACACTTAGTTATCATATTCAGTTCTAGGAAATTTAAAAACCATACCTTGAAGCTGATACAAGATGCTCTCATGGCATTGGAATGAGTCTGAAGGTTTTGAGCTATTTGCTTGAAAAACAGCCTTCCCTTTTTCGCTTCTATCTGCCACTATCTCTTTCCTGTCCTCACATTTTCCCATGAATTCAATTCTCTTCCTAAGTTTTTTTGTTTTTATTTCTTAGTTTCACATTTTTATTGCCAAATTCTCCACATATTAAGTTGGTGGGCAGAAATGTTGAAGGTGTTGCTGCAATTAAAGCTGTTGCAACCAATGGTTGAATATAGCCTATTGCCAGCATTATGCTAGAAGTATAGGAATTCCACTTTACTTGAAGAGTCCAGCTTAACTTCCTTATTTACTTCAGGCATAGGCTGTAGATGTAACCATTGTTTGCATTGGTTTGGCTTGTGCTTGTAAATACAGAAAATGTGAAGCCTTCTATTGAGCCAAGTGAAAAGAATTCCAAAAATACTTGTCAAACAAAGCTGCTTTTAACTGTGTTGTGTATGTGCACCAAGACAGTGTATATGTTGCACTAAGATTAAAGGGTTGTAAGAGATATTAAAGTTTGAGTGGGGAGGGGTTTCTTTACAACATTTACACAGTGCGAGGGAATATTGCATTTTATTTTGGGCAACTTAATGCATTACCTTGGTCACATAGTTCGCATTTGCAAGCATGTCAGTGAATGCTCTCTTCTGTTTCAGGCTGAATATTTTTTGGTTCTGTGGTCTTTCATTGTTGATAATGCTTACTTTCTGTGTCAATGTGGGTGAAGATTAGGCAGTTTCTTCTCTTTGCAATGATATTTAATTGGGGTTGTGCAAAAGTTAAAAATAGACACACTAAACATTATCAACAATAGTGACCATTTACTTTTGTTATTTATTTTTATGATTCCTCCTTGTTGCTATCTAAGAAGCTTGTCTTTCATAGAAAGTAGGGGCACAGAATGTGAATTCAAAGTTTTGTTGCAATAGGGTTTGATGTATCAATTTGGATTATGTAAGTGAATTCACCTCACCTTTTGGCAACTTGAATCTGAACAAGCTTCTTAGATTTCAAACAATGTAGCAGTTAGTCTCTCTGCCTCTGCATATCATAAATGTCCCAAATTGATGCTAGAAGTGGGAGTGGAATTGTTTTTAAAAATAGGGTGGAGACTCTACATTTCAATTAAAATCAAATTGCTCAACTTAGTGATACATTGCAATTTTGTGGCACAAAATGCACTTTTGGAGGGAGAATTATGTGAAAAGTTACTTGCGTACCCTGATGCTCATTTGGCACATTTATGAAATTGATCTGGCATGCCTGTAGAACAAAATATTGCAGTATGCAGCTTTCTAGGATTGTTTAAGGCTATATTTTGTCTATCACATTGATTTGTATATATTCTACATTGAATAAATAGGCTTGATACTTGTTTTTTGCAAACTTTGTGATTCTTAATGTAGTTTTTAAAGATTGGTTCCAAAGTCGTTTATTGAGAACAACAAGATTTTGTTATTGCGCAGACCATTAGGAAGCTCAGCAGCTAACTGTTATGATCAACAACCTTAAGAATTGCAAAGTTTCCAAAAAACATTTTGGTGACAATTGCCAAATAGGTTTTGTCTTTCATGATTGGCACAGTGTCTCATTTGGCTTCACATTTTTATAGTCAAGTTTAAGCAGCTAGCCTCTTCAACAGTAGTAAGTTGACCTTAGTACCCAACAGACTTAAATGGTAAGATTTAGGGGGAATTGGAGAATTTGGTAAAATATTTGTTTTTTGACAATAGCTATAGGCATCATCTTTTCATTTCAGAATATTGCAAAACAAGATCATTCCCTACAGTTAAAAAATCTGAATATTTGAATACCATTGGAGAGAAGCTTCACCCGGATATTGATATTCTTTGGACAGGTATTAATGATTTGTATATATGATTTGTGTTGCTTCCAACAAAATTGATGTATAAATGCTTGAGTTGGCATTAAAACTATAAGTTTTGATGCTGATTATGTTCATCTACCATGTTTCATTGAATAGGCACAAAGAGTAGTTATGTGAGGGGAGTTGTTTATTAAAGAAGGTGCTTATCTAGCAACTAAGAACAGATAAAAAATATGGGTTAGATTAGGAGTGTTGATCTTCCTTTTCCATTTCTTAAATATGAGCAAAGAATTGTGTTTCTTGCATACCCTTTTGGAAGAAGAGGTTGGATTAATGTTTCCTGGCTGTTTCACAAAAAGTAGCAACATTGATTTGGGAGGAACCATTACAAAGCAAAAGACTTATTGTTTGCTGTTTGTGCAGAAGATAAGCAGTATGATATGCATCTACTACTGAAGTCATTCTTGAATGGCATTATCACTGAAAGCATTTTGAAATATCTCTTAACTTCTCCTGTAGAGGTAAATGGGTCCTCATTCAGGAGAGGTGCTTCTTTTTGACCATTTCTTGCAAGATGTAAGACCTTACCAAGGGATGCACTCATTGACAATAGGGTGGCTATTCATAGAAGGATAGGCATTTTTAATGCTTTGATCGTTCATTTGTAAATAATGTACATTGTATGTGGATGGCTGGCATAGTTTTCCCTTAGAGTTTGCAGGCTGTTTTGAAATTGCTTGAACCACATGAAATAATAGTACGCCAGTTTGTAAAAGTTTTGGAGTGTTTTACGAACCCTGAGTAAGATGCTTATTCAAGCATTTCTATGTTTTTCTCAATAATTTGCTACAATTGTTGCATCTTGTAGGTGATAAAGTTATTTCACAAGTGGTAACCCCAGGATCAATAATTGAGCTGTCAAAGGTGCTCAGAAGAAAACCTGTATTATGGGACAATATTCATGCTAATGATTATGACCACCGTCGTGTTTTCTTGGGTCCATACAGTGGTAGACCAGTTGAACTCTATAAACTTTTGAATGGTGTCCTTACAAATCCTAATTGTGAATTTGAGGCAAACTTCATAGCAATACACACGTTAGCAACATGGTGCCAAGTTGCTTCTAACTCATGCCGGGGTAATACAGAATGCACACAAGAACAGGATTCTTGTGACTTGGGTGATGAGGATCCAATGGAGGTGCAGGTTGACAGTGACAATATTGATGTCCCAGAAGCTGATGGTACTATGCAGATTGACCTCTACCCACTGACACCTGCAGATGTTACCTCAGTGGTTACAAGCTATGACCCAAAAAGTGCCTTAAAGTTGGCTGTTGAAGAGTGGCTTGAAGAGTTTGATAAATCAAAACCAGTGGAAATGAAGTCATATGCAAAGCGGCATACAATGCCTTCACTGGCTAATGGCCAAACTGTTTACACTGGGCAATATAGTCTTGACATTACAAATGGAGAAGGTAAGTTGTGCTTTTCATTTAAGCTGTTTTCTCCCATAATAAGGTGATTGTATGTTAGTCAATCAACTTGTACCCAAGTGCCAAATAGACAGGGGGTCCCAATAAACACGGGTAAAAAAGTTTCAAAAGGTAATAAATGGGGGTCAACATAAATGGGGTGAGTTGGAATTTGAGAAATGGCTTAGAATGATTATAAACCTGTGGAAGGAACAGAAACAGGATGTCATAAAGTATAGAACTAAAATTAATGCAGAAGCATGTTATTTTGCTTTTAAAATAAGGCGTAAATAGTACTAACAAAGAAAGGAAATAAAATGAGAAGTTCATCAGTCACTTTTTTTTAATTTATAAACAGGGATCCTAGTAAGGTCCAGGGGTTGGAGAAAATCAAAAATTAATGAGAAAGGTGGGGGTGTTTATTAGACACCTGAGAGTATCATCTCATTGATTAGATATTTTTGTTTTTAATGTGATTTTTGTACAATAATCAAACTCAATTTTGTTGGTATGTAGTCTTAGTAAAATCAAATCTATTGCATTTTGCTGTTAGCATAGTGTTTTGACCTTTTAGAATCATGTGAGGTTGACAACACCAAAGCAAAATCATCAGATATTACACTGGCAGATCTATATTTGCTGATTGATCTGTTCTATTTACCATATGAACATGGTGACAGTAGCAAGGCATTGCTTGAAGGGTTTTCTTGGTTAAGAGAGAACTCAAGTCAGTTGAACAGTGGCTACCAACTTTTTAATGATAAGGTACTTAAAAGTATATAAATATACACCTACATGTGTAATCACCAAAATGAAACCTAGGAAACCTTTTAATGTCATTATTGACTAGATTTTCCTCATATTGCTTGTCATACTGATTGATCCTTTGTCATCTCCAGTCAAAAGTAAGTGTTTTGACTACTCTCTTGGTGAATAATATTGTGGATTTTGCTGTATGTTGCACAAGTTATTTATTGATATTAGGCTTTGGTAGTTGATGCTTAATTGGGTGTAGCTGATTTGTATCAGGCCAGTAGTAAGGCTTGCAGAGTTCCTTCATTTGGTTTTATAGAGTTTGTTTGCATATTACATTTGCAATAAAGTTCTATTGTGGCTCATATTTTAAATGTTAGTTCAGAAGTTATTTTACATTTATATGGGTGGTTTTGAAGGGTGTCACCCTACCAGTTTTTCTATAGACTTATCCATTGTTGGTGAATTTGCATCTTTTTGCCTAATTATAGGAACATAGTTGGAAAGAAAGAGCTGCAAACTTTCACAGTCTTTGTCAAATGGTTTTGGATCTGTTCACAAAACTGAGCAGCATCCCAAATGAGTCAGTATTGTTTGACTTGTACCCTTATATTTGGGATGTAAAGGAAGTTGTTCTCACTCTTCATTCATATGTGATATGGATGGCAACATCACACATCAATGGAACACCTATACCAAGTTTACCAAGAGATCAAGACTTTTCTAATGATGATATTTCAGTAGCAGACTTCATTGTGGATGACTTTATCGAAGCATGGCATCCAACCTATATTGGTGGTGTTACTGTTGCAATGCTAAGATTGCTCCCATTCAATGGTGGCTTTGGCTTCCTAGATTATGCACCTGATTTTCCATCTTCAGATTTGTTTCATGTGAGGCCATTCCTTGATAGTGACAAGGTAGTGAATTCATTTGCATTCAAATGCCTATATTTGTTATTTAGTGAACTGAGTTGCTGTCATGCTGTAGAGCAACAATGCAGTAGTAGAGTCATGTCCACAATAGTCCAATATAAAATATCTTATTACTTAGCAGTAGATCTATCTTGAGGTATATAGTTCCTAGCTTTGTTATTCTTTAATTCATTCTGTACCATTGTGAGAGTAGGTAGAAGCACACAGAAAAATGCTCTCCATCATTGTTGTAAAAGAAAATTGCTCCTATTTGAAATTATATGATTTATCCTTTTTCATGTTTGTAGGAGTTCTTGTTGCAGTTGAGCACCTCTGTTACAAAGTCACTGAAAACAACTTCATCTGTGAAAGATTTTGAAGATACATCTAACAATAATATAGAGCCATATGTAGACAACTCTTCAAATACTTTATTTGTACTTGAGCATAATCACCAGATATGTGGTTATGTGGCAGCAGTTCCTTGCAATAAGAAATTTATGGAGAGTATTGGCAGTAGTGCTGCAACGACAGAGGATGGCCTATGCAGTGTGAAGAGGCCTGGCTATTACCCCTATGGACTCAAGGACTTTGATGTTGAAAACAGAGCACATTTGTTTATGCATATAGACCAGAAAACAAAGGATGCCAGAGTCTTTAGAAGGATTTTAAATATGATCCTATCGGTTTTGAAATCACTAGGATCATCTTCAGTTATTTTGGAGACTGATAGTGATGATGAGCTTGACCTGTATGCTAGGCTAGGGTTCCAGCCATTTAATTCAGATATGACTAGTAAAGTAGTTCTAAGAACTCTATAATTTCATATTGCTTGTGTTGAATTATTATCGGAATAGGAATTTGTATTGAATGAGAAAGCCCCCCTGCTCTGCATAGTTCCTTGAGCAATTACAGTGGAAGAAAACGAATAAATCTGTATTTACTTGATTGTCTTGATTGGTATCTTGAGAGCAGTAGCATTTGCAAGTGAGCAGATTGTTTGATGCTTATGGGTTATTCAATGCGGCAGTTTCGCTTTTCGTTATGAATTGATTTCCAGTGTTTCCAGTTTCTAGTGCAATTCAACACAATAATGGAGTAGGGCATATAATGGCATTTCTCTTTTGCATGACAAATTCTTATTCAGCTACCTCTATAGTGTATATTGTATATATGTGAAATTTTGAGTGTCATCCCACAGTAAAAAGGGAATTAATGTGTTAGCTCAGGTCCATTGACTAATAAATGTAAAGAATTTTGCTTAGTAATCTTTTTATTTGAAAGTCATTTCTACAAGCATGTGTTTTTGTATGTGTTATCTTTCCTATTGATATTATATATAATCTGAAAGATAATCTCTTAGGCCCCAAATAACTAGATGGCTGTCATTAGCAGGGGGTTTTTGAAATATTTCACAGTTTCACAGTAAGTAAGTGAGGGGGTCAGAATAGGTATTTTCTAGCTCTATGGTGGTCATGCAAGTTGTTAGTTTTGTGCTCTGGCTCTCCTTGGTAAGCCCGTGTGTGGGGATACTCCATTTCAAAATGTTTTTCTCAGGGCTCTATTTTGTCTATGTCAGCTTATTAGCTAAATGGTTGACTTGCTACATTGTTTCAGTTAACCCGAGGGAGCTCTCTCCTAGATTAGCCACCCATCTGTTGATAGACTTCATCCTCTAAACCAGTGGTTCCCAACCCTTTTTACTCCTGCACCCCTAAATAGAGTTTACTCTCACCTCACACCCCCTACATTTTATACTTCCGTTTAAGGATAATTGATGTGGAATCATGCTGAATGCTATCAAAAGAAGATATTTATTTCACCTTTGATATCTATCAAAAAATCAGACTTAAACAAGAGACATGCACTGGATGTAGAATCAAAAGGCTGACTTCCAAGAAGATTAACCCTGCCCAAGAAGAGAAGGGGGTTGACCTTAAGTGAGAAACCTTTAGTTGGGGGTTTGATATTGAGTTTACTCTCAAGTGCCAAATATTGGGCATGAGTAGTACTAACAAAGGAGTGGAGCGAAGTCATGAGTTCGTAGAAAAGCAAATTTCCTCAAAGTTAATAAACTGGGGTCCTTATAACGTCCAGGGGGTTGGAAAAAATCGAAAAGTAAGGGTTCATTATAGGGTCCGTCTGGGTTGGGCCTGGGGGACAATTTTCAAAAAATAGTTCTCAGAAGGCTGGAAAACGCTATTTTGAGATTGGTTTTTGCAAATACAGTATTTCATAAGAGAGCCATTCTACTTACCTTTTAAGCAATATTTACAAAATGTGAGTTAGACATCTGAGTCCAGAGTCTACTTTAAGGCCCGCCATGGTTGGACTCAGAAAAAATTTTTTTTAAGTTCTCAAAAGGCTGGAAAACGCTATTTTGAGATTGGTTTTGCGAACACAGTAAACAGTTCCTTTAACTATTTGTTCTTTCAACTGTTGGATAGGCATTTTGTAGTCTTCAACTGTTGAAAAATTGCTTGATTTTCACAAATGCAATGACCCAATTTAACCTGAATTTTCTCGGGTTCAAAATGTTTGAGGCGTTACCCCCACATCACCACGATTGCAACGGCCTGCTTAGATTTCCTTGACGTTGTCGACCTCAGCTTTTGAAAATGTCCTCAGAATTTCCTTTTAACACATCATATCCTTAAAAGTACTGAAATTTACTTAAACTAAATTTCTGAATAACTTTTTTATAAAAAAGTTTCCTCGGCCCCAGTACTGAAATATAATTCACTTTTTCGCTATTTCAGTACCAATACTTTCTCAAGACTATTTTAGTAAAATGCTTTGAGTTACTATGTTTGCGCATGCATAAGGAAAAGTGAAAAGCTTCGTTAACACTTGAAATAATGATTAATCCTAGTAAGTAATAGAAATTAAATTGTTACAGAGCAGCCAACATACACGTTTTTTATAACAAAAAAGTTTATAACAAAATGAGGCTTAGATGGCCAACATTTTAAGAAAATCTTAAGAAAATAGTTAGGCTCAATTTCCAAAATTTAGTGCTTTTACTGGCCAAATATCGATATTTCGTCATAATTACATTCAAAATATTAAAGATGGAATTCAAATTCGAGTATACAACATCAATAACGAAAGTGTAAACCATTTCAGGCAGTTTATTTCAGTAAAAGTTAAGAAAATGTCAGGCGTAATTTCGGGAAAAGTTAAGAAAATTGAGGCTCATACTGATCCTCATGCTGATTTGTAAGATGGTCCTCTTACAAAAACTACGCGTAATGGACATAACATTTCGTAGGCACATCATGTAGACATTTCATTGACCTCACCTTTATACACAGCTTGAATTTTAAATGCATATTGTAAAATCCCGCCATAAGACCCACCACAAATGCCTACGAACTTCTATAAGCCCTGGGCTTATATTCGGATTTGATGGTATGCACTTGTAAACTTAAAAACTTTATATATTCAATTATAAACTTTCGTGGCTCTCAACAATTCAATGCTGGATATTCTTAACTTTCTAAGCAGTCGAGCAGTGCTTTCTTGTAAACACTTTTCATTAAAATAAACGTAAAATCTCAATGTACAATTTAATTTCATCTATTTTCATGTATAGTACTTGCAACTGGTCTGTTTAGCTATTGTCATTACATTGTATGCATATCATTACATTGTATGCATAGATTTTAAAATGAATTGAACTTAAATTAGACAAAGCCTGCAGAATGTCTGTCTGCCAAATCATTGAAATCAGGGAAAATTAGGTAAATGTGTTTTTCCCAAAAAATATCAGGAAAATAAGTTAATTATAGAGACAATCAGAGAAATATCAAAAGAGTTGCTTGCTTTTGATTTTTCGATAATTTGACTTCATAATGTGCTGAAAAGCTAACTGGAACACAAATTTTACTGGGATTTAGAATTTGGCAAATAAACTTTTTTATAAGAAAAGTATCATTTTGCCAAGCCTCAACTTTCTTATCTTTTCCGGAAATTGAGTCTGGTGTTTTTCTTAAACTTTTCTTAAATTGTATTGATATAAACTGACTGCCTAAAATGGGTTACCCTTTCTTTATTAACCCTATAAACTCGAATTCGAATTCCATCTTTAATATCTTGAATGTAATAATGATGAAATATCGATTTAGGCCAACAAAAACACTTAAATTTGATAATTGAGCCTTGTGATTGTCTTACGACTTTAACCACTTGAGCCTCAATTTCTTTTAAACCTTTTCTTATAAAAATTGTGTATTTACATTGTTTTCCTTTCTATGATAAGAGTAAGGAGCACTTCTGTACTCAAATAGGATAAGGTTTGCTTAAACAAACGTTGGTTGTGTTAAGCATAATCTACGGTATTTGCTCAGGGCCTACATTGAATCAGAGAAAGTAGGGTAGAGATCAGGGAACTATCACTGGCAGTGCCACGGAAGTACTTGGGGGACAACCCCTAAGTATTTGCTCAAATTCGATGAAGAAATATTAATTTTGGGTGAGAGACTTCCAGTAAGATGTTGAA
>WIPJ01007880.1:742642-754061 GCA_018155075.1 Cassiopea andromeda | reverse complement strand
TTGGACTTCTCCGTCTACAAAATATAAGCGGAGAAAGAAAGCAGATCATTTTTCAAAAAGGCATCTGCAGATTCTGGAAAGAGCTCTTCATCTACTGGTGATTTTCCGGAAAAACCACACCAACCAAGATCAATAAAGTTTCCTATGAGAGACACAGGGAAGCAGAAGCGACCGTTCAACCCCAAATGGTTTGATCAATTTACATGTTTGCATTACGGGGGAAGATAGTGATTCTGTGATTTGCCATACCTGTGCACTTGCAGACAAAGGCTATACAGTAATTATTTCTGGTGTTTTTCTATTACCGTGCAGAAAGAGAACTTTCGTGATCCTAAGTCATGTTAAGGCCTCACAGATGGCAAAATCTCTGGAGCTTCCGGGGGCTCCGCCCCCTGGACCCCTGCCAGAGCTCTGCCCTGGACCCGCTGGGTGGCTTTCAGCACCCCCCAAACCCCCAGCTGTTTTAGGCGATAGCCAAGGCCCACTAAATTACGCTAGAAATTAGCCCCCTCAAAGTTTTTGTGGAAATTACGGCCTTGATGATGATATAATGATGTTCTGTTATTCCTTTAATCTGAATGGTAGTTTTTTTATTCTTTGTCAGTGTAAATGTATGCAGTATGCAATTCTACTTTATTTTTTGTTCTGTATTGTAACCATTGTTGTCATGATATGTAGTATGGATTGATAATTAAATGAATTGAATTGAATCTAAAAATGTGCGAATATATTCAACGTCTTGATAATTTCGGGTGTGGTATCACTTTTGCAGGTTACAAAAATGGCTTCGAAATACATGTTGCAGTAGCTTATGATATAGCATGACATATGTGTAAGCTTGCTACCATTTCTATTGCTACAATTTATGCTGCTTTTGAAGCTGTAATCGAAGTCTTTATCCGTGAATGCATATTTCTCATTTGTGGAAGGATTGTATATTCAAAATGGCGCCAATAGCTTAAAATGGTGGAGCATGTCATATTTTTAAAGTAGCATGTCTTTCTTTCAGTAGTCTTTTTTAGTCGAAGAGATCTGAACATAAGCAGATCGTGGAAGTAGTGGAGCGAGAAATGGTACGCTACATGGTGGTCTTGTTTGCTATGGAATTACCTATGTGTATAGTCAAACAAACCGGTTCAAATGAACTCATAGTGACGTCAATCTTCATTCACCCATTGCTGCCGGGAGGCTAGCGATGAAGGTTGTTTGAGCTTCTTAAAACTCTGAATCTTGCAGAATCTGCCATGCATTCTTATCTTCTAAATAGAATGACCTATTATCCTTTCAATATTTATTTAAAACCTACTTCTTTGAAGCTGGACTCACACAATAACCAAGTGTAGACGAGCCAATAGTAAACAAAGGCTCCTGCGAGATCGCAGCAAAATTATTATCAATTGAAGAGAAATTTTTTCAAAAGGAGTTGACGTCATAAAATATCCAAACCACTTGGGAGGCACCCATCCTCAATTCTATTTTCACAATCGGGTCTGTTGCAGACAGATTTGACGATATACGTCTGACCCATGAGCTCCGATTTAGAAACCGATGGTGATACTGATGATGCAAAGGTATGTATTATAGAATATGCCCAATGGCTTGATTCTAGGCATAGTATTTGGGTAGTGGAGAGGATGCATGTTGGGCATCAGCAACAACCAGGAACGAAGGAAGTATTCAAAAAATAGGTGCCCACACGCATTCAAGGGCACCCTTACATAAAAATAGGGCAGCTATATAAGATAAAATAAGGAACCATGCAAACAATGTTGTGAAAATTGTGGGGAGGAGAACGTGCCCCCACTGCACCGGCTCCTATGTCAATGTGAGCAACCATTGCACGTAACGTTACAAACAGCAATTGCGAATATATGCTAAATGACAGAAAATCGTACTTTAATGGTATCGCATCATATTATCATTATCAAAGTTGAAATGCTAGCTGACTATAGAGGTTAACAATTGTGATAAGAGAAGTAAAGAGCACGTACGTTTAACTTAGAGATGTACTGGCTCCAACCTTCACAAAGTTGTGACTTATGCAACTCTATGTTAAGAGACTTCACTAGCTACTATCTGATTTGTTGTCATTACATTTTCAGCCTATTCCAATAGTACAGTTGGGAACGTGGGTTCCCAGGTAGCACAATTATTCTTGGATTCTAAATGGAACTTTGAATTGACGAGTGTGAAAATTCTTTGTTGCGGTCACGAGACTATTAGAATGCGGTATTCTTGTTGAACTTATGATTATTGTGCGTTAATTATGCTAATATGTTCCGTTGAGTCACATGTTATGTAAGTTCGTTTGAGCTTTGTGTTGAAATTTTATTGCGTGCTCTTTATTATGGAAAAAATCTATAAACTTGTCTTCGTCTTTTGCGCTTTCTACAAAAACTTCATCAATTCTAAATGTTTTTCGACAATAAGATCAAATCTTCAAAAGAATCTGTTACCTATAGAAGAGACATTTGGCAATCAAACTGCTAACATCCAACAGCATGTGGGGGTTGTGGGGATATGTTTACTGTCTCTAATCGGAGAAAAGTTGGCCTGACCATTTGCACTTAAGTATAACTGACATCCCTCGACTGTTATAAAGCGTCTAAAAGAAAGAGCCCATCTTGTACAAATGAACTGAACCTTTCACCGAGCCTGATGCTGAAAATCAGCTCCAACGTTCATTGCAAGTGGGAAAATGAATTGGAATTGGACATTTTACTGAACATCTTTCTGTATTTTCATGAGAGATATGTAGCCTCGGATGCATGGTTGCATTTTGGCGCGAACGATATAAACTCCATGAAAGGTTTAATGTGGAGGTACTGAGGAGACAAAATGATAGGAGTCCTAGCTGTTGCAGATTTATTTGAAAAGGTTAAAAAGCAGGTGAGGAGCACAGGTAAAAAAAGATTTATCCTTATGGTGCGAAGGTGCATATTAACTGTTTTGTGTTTGTGTTCAGGAGAATGACCACATGAAACGAGCTTTTAAATTGAACGCAATATGTTCATCAAAAATTGCTTATCCTAATCAAACATTTACTGAACAATGTCCAGTGCATAAGCAATGGGGCTAATTAAACTAGAATGTTTCACTGATCTCGATATTCACTGGAAAGCTCAGTTCATTTATCCAGGACCTTAAAAAAGGTGCCTAGAACGCAATCTGAAAGAAGAAAATGTAGCAATGCATAGTGTTCCCTAACGCTCTCTTCTAATGTAATTATATGTGAAAATTGCCATTCACCGATGACTTCTGTGAGTGTGTACATGTTGGTTTGAATGTCATGCAAGTAGGATGGAGAGCTTGAGCAAAATACAATCAACCAAATATACAAACACTATGGAAAATGAATTTGATAAAAAGCAGGTCATCGAACTATCTATTTTCCACCATAGATGCCTCTTAGATGGACGATCATTTAGGTTGCAGTACCACCATGTAGAGTTTTACTTCCTTGCTCTACTTTACAGTCGCCTTCTTGCAGTTACAGTCAGCATTGGTCTTATGATGGTATTCTTTCGCAGCTCTAATGAAATGAGGAACCAGATGAAAACAAATCAGTGGAAATCTTGGGTAGAAACGAGGCATGGTTGAATTGGTGTGGTTAATCAAGTGAAAATGGAAGAAATGTTTTGGAATTAAGCCACGGGGAGGAACTGGGGGCTATTTCTCCTCAGCCTCTCTAGGATCGATATTCTAAGTCACCTATATTCGAGGAAAAAAGTTGAGATCTCTTGTTAGATTTACTTCTTTGTAACTTCACTCCGTGGGGGTATCCTTAAAGGATGTCTGTATCTTAGGGGAGAGAAGAGGTTGGCAACAATACGGACAGAAGCGGACAGGGGAAGGAAGATGATATGGCTATAAATGGACATCCTCTTCAGTACGGTCTCTTAAGTAAGGAAAGAGCATTTTAAAAGGCCATGTTACCAATAAAGAGAGGAATAAATAGATGAACAAGAAATAAATGCAGTATGCATGTCTTTTTCAAAAAGCTCTTATTTTTTTATATTTTTGCAGCTCCATGGTTTTCTTCTAACTAGGTGTCCGCACGGACAGGAGGAGGGGGTTGTCAAGCGAAAAGTTGACAGTTATGGTCAAGGGGAGGGAGGGGAGTTGAAAACTGGCAAAAATGTGCGGTTATCCTTCATGGATGACTCCCAGTGCTCTATAGCATGTGGTTTTTTGAACCTCCCCTTGTTGTGTCTGAGAATTACTGTCTGCTTCTCAAGTAGTAGCTTTGCAATTGCTGTCTGCCATGCCTCATGTTTGTTGGAACAAAATAGCGTACAGTTTATCCTTTTCATCCGCAACATTAAAGCCTTGTCCTCTTCCTCCGCAATTCACAAAGTATCGGCCTGTTACTTTAATTTCATCCTTCAATAAAATAATTGAATTTCGATATGTTGAGTACAATAGTCGTGGCTTACCGTGTTTGCTCGTGATACCCTTTGAACGCAAACACCAAAATCACATAGGAATTTGCGATAGAACATGAGTCGGGCATAGAGTTCCGTACAGGATTTATTTCCATGGAGCTCTTCTTTCTTATTGACCCGAAGAGTCAAAACATTCATGAGAATTAGGCTTATGTCACAGGGTTGACTAATTCTCAATATCCATTGTGGTCACTTTTGTTTCACAAAGCCATGTCTACGAAGAGAATGTAGAGTCCACTTGTCAACCGTTGAATGCATGAAGGGACATATTTCAGCATTCACTCTGCTGAAGCCCGGTAAACAAGGTAAGGAAAATACAAGCTTTATTAGACCAACTGCACATTTCCTTAAGATTGCAAGAATTATAAGATTCTCCTCTGCTATTAGTTCAACTAGAGTTCTCGCCCAATTATTATGGTAAATTTTGAGAATGACCATATTTGTGGTATCTAACAGGATAGGCAATACAGTAGTTAGCTCACACCATGCGAATTAAGTTGCAGCGAGTTAGAATCAATGTGATTATAGCGCATTTAATTGGACTCAAATATCAGCCCCTTGATATTACATTCCAATTAGGAAATCATTCATGTGGTGCAGGTAACGACTATTTTTTTAAAATTATGACCATATTTACATGTGTTCAATAACCAATAACCAAGCAAGAGTAGCTAATATGGCTGTAGCCCTAGAAGGGCGCTAAGGAGTACCAATTCTAATAATATCGATGCATAAGTTTAATGAATGACACTGCTCATTAGAAACTGATCTAAGAATCTTAATCAACTGGTATATTGACAAGAAAGCGAATTTTTGTTTGAGAAGAGCATAAAAGAGACAAACTCTAAGTTTGTCTTCAATTGTCGCCTTTCAAAATGACTTCAGATGGTAAAACACTCTTTAGTTACGAGAGCAGTGCGTTTTAGGTGTAAAGTCATAAGCTGCATAATAACTTCGTAATTAGAAAGATGATCTAGAAATACAAATATCAAGATTATTTTCCTCCATCTCTTAATGTATAGAGAGGTTTTGGCAAAATTTTCCGGGTATTAGCCTTGGAAATATTTTGCATTCGAGTATGCATCCCACGTTACTATAGTAACCCAAAAGTCTGGTCATTCAATGCACCAAACAAGCGAACACCGATCTCTGAACCACTGCAACAAAACAATCTCTGCATGAACTTGAAACCTTCGTATACAATAAAGCACTTAATTGAATTCAAAGATTGCTTGGGATGCATTCACTCACTCGAAAACAAGTAGGAGACGGGCGTTCAAGAGTGTTGTTTTTAGCAGGCAATGAACTAGTGTTGTGGTAGGCACGTGCTTGCAGGATGCACGGGGCAATGCCCTCGATATGAAAACTTTTGCATGTTTTTGCTTCCTCCGATAGAATTATCAACCTGGAGATTTACATTGCAAAATAAGGTTTTCCCCTCCAAAGTGATTGTTTTAGGCAGGTTTAGCCCCTACGGATAATCCCTCCAGCTACCTGCTTGTGCATTGCCAAGCATGGGAGAAGAAGGAATTAAAATGTTTGGCAGAGGCAATAAACAATCTTTTAAAACATGGCTATAGAAATTGCTTTTCTTTTTTCAAAAGGATAAAGTAATAGATTTGTTATTGAGAGTTTTTCAAATGATCTGCATGATAGATTTTTATAGATAAAATTTATTGAATGGGACGGACATATTATAGCAATTTGTGCTTCTTGAATAGGATATTTAGATAATTATCTTTTATAATAGAATTTTCATCATTGGGAAGTCGATGAAAACATTCCATGGCTCAGCCCAGTTGGCTGCACAGATAAAGAGAGGCACAGCCTCTTGTATTGCAATTATTTTTCATAAACACTTAAGTTCATTACGTTCATGTAAAGCTTGAATGATGCTGGGACATCCGATAGAAATACAAATATGGGTACAAATGCAGAGAGAGAAACATCCTGGGAAAAATTGAAGAGCTAAATCTTTGTGAATGTAATATTAATGGTATCTGCTTTTATGGTTTCAAAATTGGAGGTGAGCTAAGCCTTCTATACTTAGCAGAAACAATGCTCCTTTTTTCCATAGGCCACAAATCAGATAACGCATAGCAGGTTATGCATAATTTACTTAATGGAAGAGAAAAGGGAGTTTCGACTACGTAATCATTGTTGATGACTTCCTACTGCTATTAGTCGCTATCACTATTTCTCTCTCCAAGTCAGATTTAGCCAGTAAAATATTTATTGGCGATGGGACTTGGCTAAAATTTTCCCAAAAGTTCCCAATTATGTATAAACTCACGCTGTAAAATATAAGATAAATGTTCTTAAATATCTGGAAATGTGGTGGAATGGAACTTTTTGTTCTTTGCATTTGGGTAGATGTTGTGACCGCACCCAATAAGGATATTAGTTTGTAGGACCCAACAACCACATGCACTCATTGCCTAGTAATGATAAAACTGTAGCTCCCTGACCTTTTGATTTGCGTAAAAGCAAATGCTCATTTCAAGTAGTCGGCTAAATGTTTGGTCAGCGGAAAGCCCGGTGTTTGATAACCTTCAGAACTTGCAGTTTCAAATGGTTTAAGAATTCACTTTTACACCACTTATTTCCCTAATTCACCAGGTATGAAGTATATATATTTATATACAACCGAATTTCATCTTCAATACAAAGTTAATAATTGGCAATCTCTACTCAACAGCTAGCACTACCCCATTCCTTATTGCAATTTAGAGACAGCTACATCTAATGTACGCACTGAGTCTCATCGCTTCTATGCAAGGAAGTATTGATTTAGGCAAAAGTATAACTGCCTTGTTTCATTTTCTTGCATATTTGCATTAATATATTCTTATTTATCTCTTTGTTATAATGACAAGACAAGAGCAGCATCACTTGCAAGTTAATGAACGAATTTCAAGTCTGAATCTATCGCTTATCGTAAACTTTAACAATGCCTTTTAAATTAGGCGTTAATAATGGATGGAGCTCAATTACTTACGCAATTTTGAGGGTGAACCTTATATTAATTATCTATTGTCTTAACTTTTATTGAGAGACCCGATCATAATTACTCACATGGGAGTAGGAGTACTTCAAATTTAGGGAGGCAGTAAATGTTCTGCCCGTGATATCAAATTGAGCTGAAGAGCAGGCAGAAAGTTGCCCAAATATCCTATTGTTCTTTTAGAAAATTTGCCTGAGTGAAACGGATTTCTGTCCAACTTTGGAGGATTGCAGCCCCCCGCCCTTCCGCCTCCTGCGCTTATGCTTATACTTGTGTAGACCACATGCAAACTGCGTTCAGATTGCATACTGCAGCGAATTGCTTGGTCACTATTTCAGGGTGTGGTCAATAGCCATTTTTACGGGTGTGATCAACAGTTGTACGTGAAAAGCCCCCTTCATAAGATTTTAGGATGACACAATTGCCTGGATTGCTACTAACATATATATATATATATATATATATATATATATATATATATATATATATACGTCTCTGCGCTATTATCCTTCTTTGTTATATTTAACATATTTTAGTGTTGTTAAACAGAACATTACGTAGGTAGGGCTAGAGCCAGTCTCTTTTGATTAACCAAAGCTGCGTAGAGCTCAGCTGGACGTAATCATACCAATTGAACACGTGCTTTTAATGCTTCGTAGCTTTCAATAGAGTAGAAAGTTTTTTTAGATCTGTGAGTGACAGTGTTCTCGTTCTATAGTTATGTTATATTTATGAAACTTGTAGCTCTCACTGCTTCGAAACTGAATATTCACAAAAAGTGTTCTTCTACACCTTTCTCATCACAATATACCTGAGTGGTCAAGATCGATAGATTGAAAAGCAATGACGGCTTCACAGAGGATGGGAATGATATTCCTCCAGAGCTCTCCAAGATCGATTCTTTTATTCGTCCAAATTCGAAGGGAACATGTTAGGAGTGGCACAAATAAGAAAAGTTGAAACTTATTAAACTTATACGTTTGTTGCCTTTTATCAACAAGCATACTTTGAAATAAGTAGTAAAGCAGATTTCAGCAAATTGAGACTTGTGGATGCAAAGATGTGACAACGCAACGTGGGAAGAAATTTATTAGGCCAAAAATTAGGACAATATCTGATGAAGTTCATATTGATGGCAGAACTTCAATAACTTTCAGACAGAGTTTTTTCCTTTTCCTTATTTGCATTACTGCAAATACGAAAGAGGAAAAAACTCTGCCTGAAAGTTATTGAAGTTCTGCCATCATTGCTACTTCGAACTAATCTAATTCATCTTCCTCCATTTTGCTAATGAGCTTAAATCTGCGAAAAATCAGCGCTTTGAATCAGATTTCATCATTCGTCATAAAGAGCACAAATTCTGGGTCCCTAGACAAAATGCTTTTACAAAATCTCTTTTGATCACTCTGGATCAGAGTCTAATTATATGAGAGGAAATGTTACATTATTTTTGGGACTATCAAGGAAAAGGTTAATATGCTCGCTGGAGAAGTGCAGATAGCAGAGAGTGATGATGGAAAGTTGTTGGGTGTCACTCTTGATAAGAAATTAAGTTTTAAAAAGCACATCCCAACACTTTGTATAAAATCTATTCAAAGTTTCATGCACTTGCACATATTTCAATCTATATGGAACCCGAGAAATTAAAATTGTTGATGAAAAGATTTGCAATGTTCCAGCTTAGCTATTGTTCACTTTTTTGGATGTTTTTCGATAGAAGTTTGAACAATAAAATAAATAGAATACATGAAAGTGCTCTAAGAATAGCATACAAGAACAATTTTTCTAGTTTTGAGAACTTATTACTAAAGGATAATTCGGTAACCGTTCATCAGAGGAATCTGCAGTTGCTCATGATAGAGACTTACAAAACAAGACATGATCAAATCCCAGCTTTATGAAGCAAATCTTTGAAGAACAGGTATTGCCATATAACCTAAGGCGCTCTGATAAACTGCAACTATCAAAAGCAAAAACAACTGGCCTTGGACTTGACACAATTAAGTTTGTAGGGGAAAAGTGTGGGAGACACTACCACCAGAATAGAAAAAATCAGACTCCCTTAAAATTTTCAAAAGGCTTGTAAAAACACACAAATTTGATACCTGCAACTCATATTTTACTGTAATTCTATTTCATTTATATCATTGCAATGGTGATTATGAATATATATTTATTTCTTTTCTGTAAACAGTTTGAATTAGTTTTTAGCTATATATATTTAGTCAATTAAATGAAAGAAACTTTTTTTCAAACTTCATCATATATATCATATTAAAATATACAAATACAAATCTCACTAAATAGGTAATTTGTATTTGGCTGGCTTACAACGATACACTAAATTGAAAAAAATACATATGAAATACATTGTAATAAAAGAAAAATACACACTAAAGTATTTCAGTACAGAAGGAGTAGTAATATCAACTTATCAACTAGCGTGTTCGGTAGCTGAGAAGCTCTGGGTTGCACCATGCTTTGCTTCTCATGCAAAATATGTAAAAGGTCGTGCGAATAGCAATGGCAGATAGCTTGGAAGTAATGAAATTGAGATGTTGATTATCAAAGCCTAGTTTAGTACACATTGTGAGGAAGGATTCTAGTGGCAGACTGGCTGTCTTTCTGTTGTAATTATGGGCCAGATTGAGACAATTAAATATTCCATTTGTGATTTTTGTGCTTTTATGAAAACATAACATAACATTGCTAACTGACTTTCGCTATTAATCACACCATCTCTCTTTACACGATCTAAAACAAGGGGGTATTTCTCCCGTAACCGGCCTGTGGATTTTAGAAAAGCGTAAATCGGTGGGCAGATATTTTGAAACAAGACAGCAAATTTCTGAAAAATCCACGGTTTCTAATATCAGTTAATACATATATACATTTTGAAGTTCTCCGCATTCAGAATTTAACGTTGCCTCCACTTTATGCAGCCGGCCCTTCGAGCATTCGCCCTAATGGCCTGACAGGCCAGTCCGCCTCTGCTCTGGAAATCGATCTAAACAATCATTACGGCTGCATTCCTGTTTGGACTGCTCACTTCAGATCCGCTATGATTGATGCAGACTTTTGGTATGTTAAGGGCATCGCACACGTACGCGACAAGCGACAGTTTTGAAGCAACGCGACAGTTTCTGATGCTATTTTTGTCGATTTGCCTCGTTTGCGCAAAATTCAAAGACGAGACAGTGCAGCAAAGCGACAAGCGACAGTGTCGCTGCAAAGTAGAGGCGTTTCTATTTTTTGTTGCTTGTCGCTGCGGCGTGACCAATCAAAGTCGAACACCTCGAAACAATATGGCCGACCTTCTGAGTGGCGAGGAGATGGGGAAGCTCATATACCTTTACCAAGAAGAGGAGAATCTGTATAATTACAGAATTAGAGAGTACCGTGATCGGGATAAGGCCGTGAATCTCTTTTGAGGATATACAGGGCAATGGGGCAGAACTGGAACGGTAAGGCGTTTACAACTTAATTACGCTACTTGTTCGTCTTTTCATGGATATTTCCAAGTGAATAGTTTCATTTCGCAATTTCAAGGAGGGTGATCCTTCAGTAAAAACTGATTTACGAGGGGCCCTCCGTCTACACTATATTTTCATATTTAACTAGAAAAAACATAATTCACATAATAAGCATACTCACAATAGTTCATAATAGTATATGTAATGTCTAAGATATTTTGTAGGCCATACTTAATTTCATAGTAATGCTCTAGTGCAGAAGGTAATAGGCACTGATAGACATATATGTTTTTATAAGAATTTATTTGCATAAGGCTACAGTTAGGTAAAAAAACATAAAACAGACTACAGCAATAAGGTAAAAAGCATTTAGAAAGCAGGCTTTGCTTCAGATTTTAACTTGACAAAAAAATTGCAAGAAACTTATGATTGAATTAGAAAAAAAAGAGAAACTAAATACACTACATGATTTACAAAACCTGAACACTTCATATGTT
>WIPJ01007880.1:706691-738605 GCA_018155075.1 Cassiopea andromeda | reverse complement strand
ATATATATATGTTATATATATATATTATATATGTATATATATTATATATATATGTATATATATATATATTTGTATATATATTTGTATATATACATATATACACACACAAATATATATACGCACAAATTGTGCAAAAATTGTCGGTTGCTGAATTTTTATGTTGAATTTCTTTGAGAGGAGCTCCCTCAATAGGTATACTAATCGAGGAAAGAAAGCCCCCCTTTTGGTTATTGTATATTAAGAGACATGATTGAAAAGAAACAATATGCTTCATTTTACAGGTTTTAAAGATACATCTTAATTTGAATTTAAAGCAATTATTTCCGAGATATTAAAGAAAAAAGCACAGCACAAGAGGCTCACATTGTAGTATAAAAGTTTTTTCTAAATAGAAATTTGGAAAATGAATTTCTTATTTCCCTCGGTAGCTCATTCCATAGCTTGGTCCCTGTTGATTAAATATCAAAATACTACCGAATATTAAAGTAAATCTGGCCTAAAGTAAACACAGCGATAACATAATGACTAAGCAAAGTTAAAACTTTGGCAATAGCAACACAACTACAAAGGGTAATCCCAAAACAGAACAATAGAAAGTCTAGTTCATTTACATAACAATGTATCGTAACAAATCACTTCCAACAGTCCCCATATGTCGAACTGAGTCCAATCCATATTGAAGCATATTTTTTCCAATTAAGTAGAGATCACCACGGTGGGATTGTCTTGTTGTATAGTTATGTATTGCAGAATTTAAAGAGAAGTAACCGTGGAAATAAGATGGTGTTAGTAATATTGTTGATTCATATACAAAGGTTTGGAGTTTAAGTTTAAAAATATCTGAAAATCTAAGCAAATATAAATCTTTAACTAGAAGCAAGGAATGGGAGCAGGATCCCTGATTCAGTATGATCCTGATAGCTCTTTTTTGCAGCTTAAATATTGGTTCTCTGTACGATTCATAAGTTTGCTCCAAAACAATAATACCATATTGTAGGAATGGCATGAACAAAGAATTATATTTGCATTTCATTGTATCATTGGTAAGACACTTTCTGATCTTAAGAAGGGTTCCACATGTTCTAGATAGTTGTTTTTAAAATTGACAAAGATAATAATTCCAACTGAGATGCTCATCCAACAAAGACCAAGAAATTTTACGTATTTTACTTTGGAAATGTGTTTGTTGCCTATTTTAATTATGCTGCCAAGAGGTAATTTAGTTCCTGGAGAGTAAAAAATTATATAGCTAGTTTTATCGATGTTCAATGAAAGCTTATTCGCATCAAGCCATATTTTTACATATCTTAGCTCAGTATTCACTTTTTTGAAAGCTTTTCAGGACTTTCTGACTCATAGTAAATGTTAATATCATCAGCAAATAGGTAAAAATTTAATTTTTTTGAAACATTAGGTAAATCATTAATAAAGAGGAGAAAAAGTAAGGGTCCAAGTACTGATCCTTAGACTTGAATTATTTCCATTAGTAGAGACATATTGATATCTATCAGATAAATAGGAATGAAACCATATAAGATGAATCCCTCTAATACCATAATGCTCTAATTTGGGAAGTAGAATGTCATGATACACAGTATCAAAAGCATTTTGAAAGTCCATAAGCACGCCACATCTATATTTTCTATCATCCAGCGTATTTCGTATAGCTTCGGCTATGCTAATTAATGAATGGTGAACAGAATGTTTCTCTTGAAAACCAAATTGTAAAGGACGAATAATTACTCTAGTTTGCATTATTTTGTTCCAATGGAAGAGACAACTGCACAGGTTTGATCTCACGATGTTTGCAAGAGGATTGGCTTTTGAGGGGTGCTTTCCATTTAAGTTGTGACGACATCATAAAAACCAGATTAAGAGAGCTGCTTGTCTTTCTCAGTAGGAAAATCAAAACATGAAACAAATGCATTATATCTATAGAAAGACGTTTTCTGACTTTTGAAGGGCGTTGTCTCAAAGCAATTTTCTGGGGCAAGCCCCCAACCTCTCACTTTTGGACACATTTGATTTTGGAACGACAATTTTGGCACATAATTGTCATCCACTGGATGACAATTAGTTAACACAGATCTCTGGAAATACAGAAGTTCCCCCTTAGTTCTTAGTTGGGCTTTTATATCTGTTCTCACCTCGATCCAGTTCAGCTGCCTACAGTCCTGTGGTTAGGCTGTGAATGAAATGGGCCCCTCTTATGGGCAGAACGCAGTAGTAAGATTTTCTTAAAAGATGCCCTGTTATCACGTCTATTGCATTGCAGAGTAAACTTGTTGTTAACAGAGATGCTCGAACGGTAACGGGACCAAAGGGACCAACACGCTTTTATGATGTCGTCACAACTTATATTGAAAAATCCCCTCAAAAGCCAACCCTCTTGCAAGAATTATGAGATCAAACCGTTGCAGTTGTCTCTTCCATTGGAGTCAGTTCGATCAGATAAAGATATTATCGTCTTATGCATCAAGCTGCAACTATTCATTCCTGCTTCTTTCAGGGATTGAAAAATAGAAATTTTACAATATCTAACATCAATTCTCCGCAAGCCAGCAGAACTTCCAAACTTCTGCTTTCAAATTTTGAAAGAATTTGAATGTCATGCAATGCAAAGAAAAGCACTTTTAAGGTAAGCTTTCACATCAAAAAATTCCCTTTTTTATGTAGCATTTTCAACTTCCCAAGCCACTGTATAAGGAAACTACTTGTCTGGTGTCTTCTATATCTTACTTTCAGCAATATTTCACAATGCCTGTTCTCAGGTATGTTACATGAATATGCTATTGTGGCTTTTCTCACCGTTCCATGAGGCTGAGCACAGTTTTTAGTAATAAAGTCGCATGAAAAACTACGAAATAAATATGTAGTAAATAAATATATAGCTGCCTATGTGACGGTGCACAACTAGGAATAAAAAGGGCACATCAAAACTTTTTCAAAGAAGATGCTGCCTGTGAATGCTGTTTTTCAAATTTAAAAGTAGAGGAAATACCGCGGGAGGTTTACTGATATTGTTGCTCTGAAGTCCAATGATTCTTATTGCTAATCCTCATCATGGCGGGAGAGGGACAAGGGGGCAGGGAGCGAGGCATACGGAAAATTTTCATAGTCACACCTTTTTCATCTCAGGAAAACGCCCTTTGTGATTTTGTGATATAGAGAGGGCACTACAAAAAGGGGACTTTTATTTATTTACTGAAAAGGGCAGAGGTCTTAACCCCAGGGTCCCCATCTAGCTGTGCACCTGTGTGATACAGTAGAATGAAACTGTATTCTCAAATCTGCTGGCTTGATGTTAATGCTGGCCCTATTAGGCCATATGCGTTGAGGTGATAAAATACTTTCGATCAATCAGGCGGGACGGGGCATTTCTCCTTGGCACACCGGATGATCACTCCTGGTACAACTACATATTTGTTAGGAGAGAGTGGCATGGAATTGTAAACCTGTCGTTTGACAGGTGGCTCTAGTTATAACCTCGTGAAGGGGGCATGACCTTGTTGCAACTACAGCCATACCTTCAAGGATGCTGATAATATAAGTTACGCTAACCGTCACATCGTGTTATCAACAATTAGAGAGATTTTTATAACCATGTAAAACCTCAACATTCATAATACTAATGCAATACATAGTATATTGGAAATTTCAATGCAGCAATTTCGGGGCTACCCTCACAAAAAAGTTGACAACAACAATACAGTACAGCCATTCGGGGCTCTCCCCGAGAGGCCCCTCAGAATCATCACTACTTTAAAACACTGCACTAATGATGTATCAGAAGCCTTTTGTCCCAGCAAACCAATGGGAAAGCCCCGGTGAGCTCCTCAAAATGAGAATCATAAGACATAGCTGTTTCCAACATCCAAAGAGCTTTTTTATGAAAATAGGCCCTTATTCATTTTCTATATTAACCCAGTCTATAAGTTCTCCAAGGCCCTTCTTTACTGCTTGCACGCCCCTATGATATATCGTTAAAAATTTTCGTCAATCATTTTACACTCAAATATGCTTTTTATCTGAAGCGCCTTTGGCCATGCATAAAATATTAACGAGCTATTTGTTATCATACTGGCGCCCATTACATCCAGAGTTATTCGTCAGCTGCGATAACAATTGACGTTGCTCAGGAGCACAGGTTTTTTATCATGATTTGGGATATTAGCAACCAGCAGCATAGTATTGTAAAGAATGAATGTAAATATAGAACAATAGAGCCTTTGCCGTATTCAAGTTTGCTTGTTGTGGTATCACAAAACAGCTAGGTTCAAGTTGCCAACAGTTCTGCCCGTATGGCTGTATGCAGCTTTCGTATTATTAAAAATGTATGCTTTGCTTTGGAATCTTTTGCAAAAGCATTACAGTAAACAAGCCTGAAGGCCTGGAGAACTGTATTGGTGTCGTCAAACAGGGGCAGTGATGGTGTAAGTAGCAGTGAGTGTAGATTTCTTGCAAACGAAGCGAAGGGAAGTACTGAAAGCTGTCGAAGTTACATGTTGGTTCCATCAGCAGGCCACTTTAATAATTTGCAATTTAAATTACTTATTAGCTGACAATTATCGCCTTCCAGAACAATGAAGTCTTACAAGAAATAGGATTCGTCCCTTTAAAGAGCATAAAGTAACAAGAAATCTTTGGATTATGTGATTTGTTATGCATAGGTGGTTAGTTGACTAAAGCCTTTATTTGTTATTAAATCTACTTGTGTTTCAGTGTGAATTTGGCCAGCTGATAGACATGGAACTGCAGGCGATGAATTACATCACACACCATATAGAAAGGTTACCACTCAATGATACTTCTTATGTAGGAGAGCGACTCCCTCGCCTGTTTCAATGCCAGGAAGGCAATAACAAAAGCAGACAGTATCTCAGATCAAACAAAACAAGTGTACACAACAAGGACAGAAATGCGAGCAGGTACGATTCATTATCAAATTTAAATGAAAATGCAAGAACACTATTTGATACCTCATATGATATGAAATCAAAGGGCCTTACGATCTGTGAATTTTTGAGTAAGAAAGATCAAATTGCAGCCCTCCAAGAAGGCTCACTCCCTAAGCAACAGGAAGGAGTTACAAACAATTCGAAACGCAGAAGGTCAACGGACTCGACAGGAAGCGAATCGTCAAAGTCAACTTGCGATGAAGAAGTTAGGAGGATAGGGATGTTGGGAAAACGAAACATGTCAGGCCATTTCTCCAAAGCAAAGCATCAGCATGACCAGGGAGAGTTTCGAAAGAGCTCTTCGCCTAAAAAGAGACTATTATCAAAGCTAGACCAGAGGCGAAGCAAAACTTATGACGTCATGCAGTGTGATGGAGCAAAAAGACGTTCACTGTCGTCCATGCCATGGTTTCCTGTACGGCTACGTTCATGCGACAAGAAAGTTAAAGTAATTCGTGTAACTCCACTTGAGCACAGGGAAAAGGACTTAGTTACTTTCTATGGAGAAAGGTTTCGCGAGGACGCATACTTTCGCCCGATTCGGGCGGATGACGTGTAAAATGAAATAGGTGAAAAATCAGGCCCATTTTCAAGGACCAGTATCAAATACGAGGTTACTTATTATGCATCAAGCTTGGATATTGGTTAGTGGAAGCAAACAAAAAAGGGGTCATTAAACAGGCACTTGATACCTTTAGGGAAGGGAGGGATGCAAAGAGTATGACAGTTTAAGAACAATGACATCACCGTTTAAGAAAATTAGAGCTTTCCATTTTCTCAAGTCCTCAAAAAGCCTATTTTTATTTTTCTCTTACTTATTTCTTAAGAATGAAGTTCACAAAGCCTTTTATAACTTCCTTTGCAAAGAATCCACATAATTTTAATGCTTTAATATGATTGTTCTTTGGAAAACGGAAATTTGAAATTATTACATGTACGGAAGAGTAACAAACTCTGCGATTCAGTGTACTGAGTGACATGAAACTCAAGTAAGCACTGTTTACGAATTTTTAACTGAAACGTTAATTAATCTGAAGTAGACATATTCTCTATAGGAAGGTGTTTTGTACGAAAGTAGTGATCGACTGCTCAAAAAGTTAAGAAAGTTCAGTACTGGATTTTGGGACCTAAAAAAAGCGTAAAAGTGCATATGTAATTCAAGTTCGAGTGATATGTGTACAAAAATGTCATATAAGATATGTTGACTTCCCTCTAACAGCTTAACTCATGCCATTTACTAAGATTTGTTATAATTTCAAGTGTAAATGCGGCTTTTTCACTTTCCACTTTTGTGCATGCAGAAAAGACTTCAACTAAGACATTTTTGCTAATAAAGCATTTACAAAGGTTTTGATACTCGAATAAGTTTCAGTACTCAGCCAAAGAAAACTTCCTTATAACAAAAATGCGTATTTATGGCCTAGATGTTTTTCACCAGTCTCTACAACTGCAATCCAAGAGCCAGATATAGTTGAAGGTGGTCAAAATGGGGACGTCTTCGACTAGGTAAAGAACTTTCGGTACTAAAATAAGTCTTTATGCTGATCAAAACTTATAGCCAGTAAAAAATTTCTTATTAGCTCTTCTGCGATGCAAAATCTGTTTAGTCAAGCAAATTTCATCCATGACAAAAGTTCTGCTTAATTATTAGGCTACACAGATGTTTTTAACTACTTATGCATTGCATGTGTTGATCTCTCACCCCCCTCATCCCCCCTCCATTTTGGCAAACGTTGTCCGAAGAAGTGCCCATTAAACACTTCTTCGGCCAATGTTAGCATACGCTATGCTACCAAGTAAAGAGACACTAAAATTACCCGAGCTCAAGAAAAATTGATCCTTCCAGGTAGGAGAAGCCATTTTTCTGATAGACAACATTATGGTTGTGGTATTCTGTGGTCCCCAGCCATATACTGTAGTATCAATAATACTCAATTTTTGTAGAGCAACAATTCGAGGAAATTTTTTATTTGATAAAGCACTGCCTAAACAAGCTTCATTTTATTCAATACTTTGATGTAACTTTTTACAAATGTCTAGAATCCAATATGCTGTCGTATGTTTTTGAACAGGTTTATACTTCTAAGGTGCTCTCCTCAATATTTTAGTAGCACCATATGTATTGTAGGAAAAATTAGAATTATATGTCATTAAAGTTGTCTTTACCAATGTAAGTCCTTGCTATGGAACTATAAATATACCGCTAAGTTTTTTGTTCTTATCTCTGTTCTGTTTGTCTACAATTACGATCCTCAAGAGCTAGAGCAGCTCTCATCTCCTTACAAACATTTGTTTGAGGTGTGTATATATATATATATATATATATATATATATATATATATATATATATATATTTAAATATATATATATATATATACATAAATATATATACATATATATAAATATACATATATATACATATGTATATATATATACATATATATATATATATATTTATATATATGTACATTTATAAATAAGTGTAACTAGGCGAGTCCGGAAGAACGGATGAAACTATTTGCAGCATAATAGCTAGTCTCAAAGAATTACTGATTTTATTGTGTTTCTACCTAGATTCTACTGTACAAGGACCCTTTTCGTTTCAACATGTATATATTTTAATTAGTTTTTGGTTTTGAGCTTATATTATTCTTAAATAATCATTAAGTAATAAAGGTGTAGCTTCGCCTGAAAATCACAGGGATATATTGAAACCTTTGTTTATGTCTTACTTTATCATAGGACATAACAGAAGTGAAACTGAGTAATGAATATTGTATTGATAGTGTAAAAGTTAACCTACAAACAGTATTATCTATAAGCTGACTATACAAAAACTCTCAAGTCCTAATGAAGCTTGAGCCTCGTGTTAAATTGTCTGTTGGTACTACAGAACTTTACCACAGCATGAAAAAGTGGCAACATTCTTTTCACATACTAAAAGCTTTTTCTCATCCGACACTCAGAGGATGAAAACGTCGGATAGTGACCTAAAGGTTAACCGAAATATATATCCAGATGCGGTTACATGTGATAGGATGCGTCTAATTGGCCCCAAGTGTGACCAATTAGGACCTATTACCATTGTTTATTTGAAGAGTCCCAATGAGAAAAAAACTCTTCTTGTCTACACAAGACTGGGTTTTGAGTCTTGATGAAGACAGATTCCAAAACACTTAAGAATAATTTAAGAGTGTTTTATCACAGCACGAAAAAGCGGCAACATTCTTTTCACATACTAAAAGCGTTTTTTCGTCCGACACTCATCAGGCCATAGGACAACATCTTATTGCAAATAATCCAGAATGCGCCAAAACATATAAAGACGACAATTTTCGGATCATCAGGCAAGCAAGATCGTCATTTCATTTAAGTTTAAACGATTCTGAGCTCTAATATTCTTATAAACGTTATTCTTAAAAGAAAGTCTGTGGAGTCTAACATTGTTGAGTAAAAACCAAGTTTCCATAGCTAGGAAAACAAGAATTCTACTACATGATTGTAACACATGCTTGTATTTCTCTTCCAGATTCGTAATAGTTGATACTACGTAACTGATTTAAATGCTGACAAAAGAACGACTGTAATTGATGGGATTTGGCCAGGACTTAAAATAAGTATCGATTTGGCCGACTCTGCTCAGTTGGCAATCAAAACTGTGAACTTGTGTATGTTTGGAAAGTGTGCAGTTGTAAACAGAATTTATCTACGCTCTTTCTAAATGAAGAAAGTCTATAAGAATGTCGGGGCTCCAAGGCGCTGAAATATGAGAATTATTCAAAAATAATTCAAGCCTTAAGCATCATCAACACCATAGAGATAAATAGATCTAATCCAATTTTCTTCCTTGTTGAGTTATTTGTAATTAGAAAAAAATAAGTGTGTTAGCTTCACGCAAAACATTTTGAATCCACTTTTCTTGTATGCTAAAGCGCTGTACAGATGATACTGAGGATTGCATTGGACCTGATAGCATAGATAGGAAAAAAGTATTGCTTTTAGATTAACTTTTATCATGGATACAATGTTCATTGTCCTGTTCCGTTTGTTTTCCTTTATGATGCAGTAGCGCGTCAAAAACGATTTGAAATTGTCAATTGATTTGCAAGTAAAGTTATACCTTCGGTACTTAAGAATAATTTTGTTAGAATCCTAAGCTCAAAATCGTAGAAAGTTAAAAAGCATTGAGATTCAGCAAAGAATTAGACTGTCTTATAAAAAATAGAGGCCATGATAACGGAGCAGTTGTATATTTACTAGCAGGTCATCATAAATGGTATCAATCGAATCTCCAAAATTAATGAAATCGTCAACAAAATTGGTAAATGATGGTAAATGCATAAGCATCTCAACTATTTCCACAATATTACTTTTGGGTCCCTAATAAAAGAGGAGGTTAGAATAGCTGAGAGGGACTTGGAAAATCCCAAAGCTTAATAAAAGATGGTTGGAATGAACAAGAGGGAGCTAGAAAAGACCAAAACTGTGATGGAGAATGCAATCGTTTCTAGCCACATATTTATAACAAAATGACATCGCCAGACTCACAGAAGGCAACAATACTAAGCTAAGGGCCTGTATACATGATCCCGCCTAGCTGAGATACATCGCCTAGTCGGAACGTTTTTGGGGGGCCTGTATACATGATTCCGCGTAGCTGGGTATCTCAGCTAGAGGAGACATTTGTATATTTGTATTTGTATAAGAAAAACTGCCTCAAATTGCTCACGAGCAATGTGCTCGTGTGCAAATTTCTCCTTATCGTCCACTTTGCGATTTAGATAGTAATCTTCAGTTATACACATGTGCAGTAACATCAGTTATAGCCTGGCAAGGTGGATATCCCACCCGTTACTGGATGCATGTAGGAAAATGATAGCAAATTTCTTCAAAAAGTCTAATTTCAGCCAACAACAATACAAATATTCTAGCCCGCCTTTAACTGGCTCTCAAAGATGCACATTGCAGATATATTATATACTTGTTAGCAACAAAATAACGACAAAATTACTAGAGAAATCCATATTATCAAACCGACAGCAATCAAAGCTTGTCACTTATATAGCCCGAATGTATAGAAATACAGTGAGTATTTGCAGGGGTGGCAGATTAAACCTTCAAAATGACATGAGTTTTTTTCGCGTCATAAACTACACCTTTAGCGGAAACTACGTAAAAAAGACTGTATTTTTCAAATATGGATCTGGAAATGAGGTAGAAGCAATAGGAGAAAGGTGGAGGGCACATTTTGCGTGTACTCCATCATGTGTCCAATGGTGCACCATACAGAAGCATACAGCAGTGATAAAAAAGCATAGTATTTTTAAATGCTACAGGAAAATAAACAACATGGCTGGCTAGAGGAGGCTTTTTTTGCTATAGATCGCTTTCCAGAAGCAAGTAACATACTGTCAATTGCTAGAAAATTGGAAAGGTTTTCGAAATTTGCCATATTTTTGTCGTAAACGGATGGGTATTCCCACTGTGCCCCGTAGGACAGCCTGCTATGCAACATGTTGTAGCAGTGACGAAATCCGTAATACTTCCTTCTGTTAGTAATTATTAAATAATAATCATGACCTCCACTTGATACAATTTTGGTGCTATTGCTGGAGAGCAGCTGTATTTTGTGTCTGGCTCTGTCGAATCCTTGCTACATAGTTATATACAATCAGGGGCGGATCTAGAAAATTTCATGACTGTCGCACATAGGGCGTGGCTCATTAGTAGGCGTGGTCAAACCAAGGAATTCTGCGACTGTTTGCTGCGGGGCTGGTGACGATAGTCAAAAATTGCACATGTTGAGGACGTAAATATTACACAATAACACACATTAAAACTAAGCCACGCAAAAGAGGTACTCTTACTGACTATCATATAATTTTCATTTCTACTTGTAATTATAACCCTAACCCTAACCAATGCTCTAACCTACTAAAGTACTCAGAGTTATAAATGAATTGCTGCTAATACTTCATGCTTCAGTATAAGCATGGGCGGATCCAAGGGGGACTACTGGGGGTCATGACCCCCTGCCAAATGGCAATGTGTCCTATAGCAAACAATAGTGTTAATCAACATTAATTTTACCCAAAATATATGTATGATCAGTAACAACACACTAATTACAATTAACCTGCAAGCAATAGTTCAGAGTTCTCAAAGTGCCAACGATAACTGCAATAATACATCAGCAGCGCAGAAGCAGTATCTTCCCAAATACAGCAACTTCCAACTAACGCTTTCGTAACACTAACTATAAACGGCAACAAGAACTCGACTACACTCCACGACAAATGAAGCACAACTGACTCAACAAACAAGTACAGGTACTGATATCACACAAACAACAAACTCACAATAGAAATGACCTTAAACACAGAGGTGATGACAACAACGTGGTGATGGAACAACATGAACTCAGGATCATTCCCAAGCAATATGAAATATGATCCTGAAAGTTACCTGCTCTCTGCAAATGATTTTAGATTGGTTTCAGGACCTTGCAGCTAAGACCCTTTTGTCACTCATAACTCGAAGGCATGCATCATTCTTTGGAATGTCGCTGCTAGCTGATAAGTCTTCAGCTAACAGGATTTTCTTCGATACTACGGCACATCTGCCGAGCTTTGCTAATTCAGCATTATAGATTGCCTCCAACGCGTTGTAGTTCTCTTCTTCAATAAAGGGTTTTACTTTTTCCAGTAAATCCATCATAAGATAATAAAGATTGCGACATGAATGGAATTCTGCTGCTTTTCACGTGCTAAGCAACCTAATAAAATCTATTTATCAAATCTACTTTAAGATTGTGCGACAGCACTACAAAGCATCCTTTAGGCATAAGGTCGCACAGGAAAACGATATGATTGGCTTCCTCAATTCATATGCAAATTGTGCGACAGTGGTGCGACAGTGAATAAGAAGCATCCTGTGCACAGACATCTTATTCTATTTACTTTGTTACCCTGTTGGACTTCAGTAAAAACTGTAAGATTTAACAATCCGGAATAAAGATTACAATCATAGGTTCTCCTCTTTCTGACTAGCTCCTCCACAGAATAGGAAAATGTAAGACACTCTATATAATTACCTACCTACTTAGAGCAAACAGAATCTTAAAGCTGATTCGATGTAGTATAAATTAGAAAAACTTTCCAAGTGACTAAAAATATTGTTGTGCAGCTGAATGTTGACTGTCGCATGTGCGACCTGTGCGACAGTCTAGATCCGCCCCTGTATACAATCGTTACAATGATGTGCTAGTATGGTGTACAAGCCCTAAAAGATGTTTCAACAGCGTGATTTTCATGTGGCGGATTACTGAGCAAGTTAGTAACCTCTGATGCATAAATTCAAGTTAGTCATACTTGCATACAGTATGGAAAAAATTGTTCAGCAATGCAAAATATGTTAAAATGCAAAATTTATGCTCTTAATATTTGCATATATTTCATTTTAAAAAGTTTGCACATGTTGGCCCCTCAGATCTAATGTCTGCTTTGGGGGCTATGTTAAAAAACTAATTACAATGATACATACAAAGACATACATACCTTTATACAACTAATTGCAATTTTATATAATAGTATAATCTATAGAACTAAATAGCTAAGCAAACAAAAAAGAGAGTTTTCTAATTTTTCTCTGCAAGCATGGCTGTTAATTTTCTGAATGACCCAAAAGTCCTAGCAGATTTTATTTCACTAGGTAGGGAGTTCCAGACGGATAATCCTTTGTAAATAAAACAGTTTTGGCCATTCCTAGATTTTAATCTTGGAGGCATGAAGCTCAAGTGTGAGCTACACAATGTCTTACTTGTTATATCAGAGACGCTAGTAAACTGTTCTGCAAGGTAGACAGATGCCTCCACATTTAATGCCTTATGCATCATGCTTGTGGATCCCTTTTTGATCATGTCTGAAATACTAGGCAACTGTACTAGGCAATTATTACTATTGATATTTCAAAATGGCTCCCTCTCCTTGAGAAGTCAAGTTAGAATTGTCGTACAATTGTCTTCAATAACGAAGTCTGAAACATACCATAAGCGGAAGAAAGAATATCTTTTCTCCACCGAGATATGATATTTTCAAACATCACTCAGAAAAAAGTATGGCTACGTACCTTGGCACTTATCAAATCAGCTTTAAGTTTTGGGGATCCCTCGTAACATGAAATAAAGCCTCATGGCATGTGAATGCAGAGCTTCATCATAGTATAAAGCCAATGTAGCTAGCTATACAGCTCAGAAGTCTGGTCACTGATCATGAGAACAGAATCAAAATTGCCAGGAGCGGAAATGCGGTTTCTTAGAACGACAAAAGGAATTACTCGAAAAGATAGAATTAGAAATACCACGAGATGAACATTTTGTTGTGTACTATCTTGATTATGCATGGAAATTTATAAACATGTCTTTTACAAAAATTTCATCAGGGTATGGATCCAGAGCACCCAGAGCCCCCAGGATACCAAGGGCAGTCCTAGAATAGCTAATTATATCGCTTCAATTTGCCATTGCGTCCGGAGATGCGAAGTACAAAGTTGGCCTAAAAACAGATAAATTTGATGGAGAAGGATGGTAGTTATGGAGACACAAAATGGAAATGGTTTTATTAAGTTCGGATTTATGGGATATTGTAACAGGAGAAGAGCCAATGCCAGAATATGAAGAGGAAGCTGGTTCAAGAATGTCTAAATAGAAGAAACGTGATCGCAAAGCTCAAGCCGAGATTAACTTCACTTATCAGACTCACAATTACCGTTTTTTATGCGAATCAAAACGTCAAAAAAGATGTGGGATGCACTGAAATATTAGAGTGAAAGAAAGAGCATGCAGAATTTAATATTGTGTAAGCACAAGCATCGTTATGCTAAAATGAAAGAGAGCGAAGATAAGTTAAAGCACATCAACAAACATCAACAAATTCTGGATCTACTCGTTGCAGTGGATACAGAATTTCATGAGGACGAAAAAAGATATGGGAATTATTACACAGTTTACTATAACAGTATGATAATCTCGTAAACGCTTTAAAGTTCTCCGATCACTTTACTTTGTCCGTTCTTCGTCAAAGGCTATAATTAGAGGAACAAAAACGAAAACAAAGAGAATTGGAAGGTAGATCAGAAGAATCATTAGCTAGTTCAAATAGATCTTCACGAAATAATAATGTTTCTCTCATTCGTCGAAAAGGCCCAAATCAAACTCAAAATCGTTCAGAGATTCAACGCTATATTTGTGGAAAGCATGGTCATACTGTAAAAGATTTGGCCATGGAACGAAAAAGAAACAGTCAGCAAACTGTGCAAAGTTGCAGAGTGGCGATCAAGCAGCAATTGCTCAACATGTGTGACCCGCTAAAGAAAGCAACAGTTATTCAGAAAGATTATCAGAGCTGTATTGTATTATCGAAAAACCCAATGTTTCACGCAAGAACAAAACACATGGATAATAAAGCATCATTATGACAGGGATTTTGTAACTGCAAACCAGATTTGATGGTTGCTCATGTGATGACAAAGCCGTTACCGAAAGGACAATTTGAACGATTTCGTAATCGAATGCAAATGACAGATCAAGAATAGAACATGTAATGAACATTGGAAAATTTAACTGTGTGATCATAATTGGCGAGTGGGAGTGAACTTATGATTATTGTGCGTCAATTATGCTAGTATATTCCAGTGAGTCACGTGTTATATCAGTCCGTTTGAGTTCTATGTCGAAATTTGTTATGCGCTATCTTGATTATGCGTGGAAATTTATAAGCTTGTCATTGCTTTTGCACATTCTACAAACATTTCATCAAGTTGAAGCAGATGCAGTAGCATTGGGATTTGGGGGGGGGGGAGGTAACACTCCCAATCGTCGAAAACCTGTTTTGTCAGCAAAAGCGAAACAAGATGTTGTCAAATGCCGGACAAAATGAAATAGTAATAAATTAGTAACTTTCTAATTTACTGCTTTGTCAAAAAGCTTTAGCAAGACATCAAGACTATCTGCCAGATATCCTCTCCTCCGCAGTTGGCGAATAATATCCACTGCCCATGCTATGCAAAATCGATAGTTGGTGCTTCTCATTAATAGCATTGTTCAATTTCCACTTCTATGGCTAAAAGAATATTCTCTTGTTCGAAATTTCCTCCCTTTAAGATAATACCCAAGCTCCTCTTGATGATTAATGATGTGGCTGGAATTTTGGGGTTGAGGGGGCAGCCACTCTCAATTTTCACAAACTTTGAAAATATGACACAGATTTATTAGTGGTGCTAGCTGTGCCATAGCTTTTATGAAGCTCCCCTCGACCCCCTGACAAAAATGTGAAAGTATCCACCGCTGGTTTAATGCTTCCCAAGTAATCAGCGTTTTAGAGTTACTTGATTGTACGTGCGCTCTCTGAGGAGACCCTTCTCTTCCGATAGACTTTCGTACTAATTGTTATGCCTTTTGGGGTACCTTCCCCCCCTTTAGAGCGTACGTACATTTTGAATGGACCCTATCAAATATAGCGACACCACCCTACTTATAGCGTAACATTGTGAACCCTGTCATTCAGAGAATGTTTGCTGTAAGTATAAAACAATGTGTGTCTTGAATGTGACAGAATTTCTGACATCCTTTGAAGCAAACTGTACCGTGAATGTGAAACAAAGGCTGCCATAAATGTGAAAAAACATCTGCCTTGAATGTGAGAGAAAGTTTGCCGTAAATAGAAAGTGTGCCGTGACTGTGAAACAATGTGTGAAACGGGTGGTGAGAGACAGTGTGCCGTGACCCTTTTGGGACACCGTACCAAGCCACATACACTCCTCTTCTTCCATCCTGTTTGTAAACATTCATTGCACACTCTACCCAAGGGCATCGCTTCATAACTGCCCTGTCCCTGTTTGAATAGCATGAAATCGAATTGAAAGATAATAACATAGACAAAAGAATTTATCACTCTTTCGAAAAATAGTACGATATGAAAAGTGTATAGTGAGGGCTCTTTTAAAGCAGAAAAAATAGAATACTACTTCAGAGAAAAGCTGCGAAATGCAAAGAAACTTCATTAGGAGCGAATGGGGTTCATATTTGATGCGAGTGGGACACGGGCGGATACAGACCGTCTTACAAGACTTACGGAAGACGTTCAGATTTTTAACAATATCTTCCATATGTCCATTTTCATGAAAATATATTGCACAAGCAATGTCTACTCGATATAAAAATATGGTTAGCCATGACTTTTTGATCTATTAAAAGCTATTTGGTTAACACTTTTATAACCAAAAAAAATTTAAAAAGCATCTTTCTCACCACTGACTTACGGGTAGAGGGTAACCTGAGAGTTGATTTTTATGCAGAGCAGAACGTGCTTGACGAATATAAGACCATATCAGATTCACTGCCAAGAAAAGGATTTTGAAAACATCTACCTGACCACCGAGTTACGGTAAGTCGGTGGTCAGAACGATGATATTTGACTGCATTTACAAATGTGCGAACCTATTGATTTATCTCTTTGCGGACTCCTGTAAAAATCATCTCCCTTACATCCCAATTCCCCCGTAAGTGGGTGGTCAGAACGATATTTCCTATCTACCCTGACGACAATATACTGCTTTCTTTTCAAGTCCTCTTAAAAGCCATCTTCCTCACATCCCGTTCACCGTAAGTCGGTGCTAAGAGCGATGATGCTTGTCCAGTTCAAAGCTCGTTAGTGGCCGTGTCAAGGATCAAAATTGGACCGCTGATTGGTCTTACAAGATGAATTATCCGAGAGAGTTTGAATCACTTATCAAATCACGCGGCCTGAGAGTCTCGAAGACTTTGCTGCAGAACATATGGCAAAAGTAAATATTTTAATGTCTCGGGGCAAGACGCTCTGAGAAGATTAGGCCTAGCAATGGATTCAGCTGGGTTAGCATTTGCCCTAAATCTATTCTTAATTGCCAGCACAAGAGGTCATCTTGCCTGCCAGGTACACTTTTATCAACCTAGCTCATTCCTTTTTATCTTAATGCTAATAACACTTGATAAAGACTGATGCAAAGGCTTTTGAAATAGCAACAAGGGAATCTCTTTTTTAAATGTTGGTCATGTGGTTATTCCCGTACAAGCAAAATATCTTTTAAAAAATGGTTTAACAAAAGTTTTATATTTCGCTAGGACTTTGGGACAGAAATAGGATTTTGGGGGATATCATTAGCAAGGGGGCTGTCATCAAGTAATAACGTGGGACAAAGCAAATTCATGGAGAATAATAAAATTATACCTCCAAATAGCCTCTCACCAAGCAGTCGTCTGAGCTCAATCCAGATAGAAATTATTCTTGTTGAAATGGAAGCTCCAGATCCCAAATAGGTTAGGCACCCCATAGTCTGAAACATCCTGAGCATTTAGTTTTTGGGTTGAAAGTAAAGTAGTAAATGTAATTTTATACTTACAGACCCCTGTACAAAGAAATGGAGGGAACACAGAGTAAATTATGGCCTTAATGCCAGAAAATTTGCCTACTGGTAGACTAAAGACAAGATACATTCAAGAGGCTGCCATATAGAGAAGAGCTGCTGGGGCTGCATCCCACACATTTTTGTAAAGGTTTTCACCAGTAGCATTTTATATATCATGCTGATGCTAGGTATTCTATATAAAGAGACAATCCTAATGACAAAAGATCTAAAATATACAACAATAATGTCATTGTTGCAAGGTAGTCCATCCATCATCATTTATTTTTTTATAGCTTTGTTTTGCTTTAGTTTTACTATGGTGTTGTAGCATCATTTTTCTGAAACAAATCTCTTATTTTGATGTGAACAATTAAAGAACCCTCACCAGCTTCACAGCCTATCAAACTAGCTTTTACTTGACTCATGCAATATATCTACCTGTAGTGATTTCATTCACCTTCATATCCCTGTTCATAATTTGTTTATATTGAGCACTGGTAAAATTTTTTTTCAGCCATGCATCATCAATCTTGCCCATTTTATATTTATAAAGTCAAGAGAGTACCAAAAGACACTATTTCAATATTTATGCAGCCATGCATAATCAATATTGTTCTTTTTAAATTTATTGAATTAAGTGCCCAAGTAAACTATGGGAATATTTATGCGGCCATGCATCATCAATCTTATCATTTTTATATTTATCAAATCAAGAGAGTACCAAAAGACACTATTTCAATATTTATGCAGCCATGCATAATCAATATTGTTCTTTTTAAATTTAGTAAATTAAGTGCCCAAGTAAACTATGGGAATATTTATGCGGCCATGCATCATCAATCTTGCCCATTTTATATTTATAAAGTCAAGAGAGTATCAAAGAACACTTTTAGAATATATATGCAGCCTTTGTGCTAAATTGGAAGACAGTTACACTCTCAATGAGAAGGCTGAATTGTACTTGGCTGCTAATGTTGAATATGTATTCAGAAAAGCTGTACAATAAAGGGCGTGGTCAGAAGGGCGTGTCCAATTAGCATGTGGTAAGACGATCAAATACTTCTCTGGATCCGCCCCTGGAGTAGGAGAGCTCACATAACTGCGTATAAGTGAACGAGTGGAAGTTCTCCAACCTGCCATGTACCCCACGTCTGATATATCCAGAGTTAGTTGTGCTTTTTCCTTTGCGTTATGGCATAAGATTGCTCTTTCTTGATGTGAGTGTACAGGAGTACAAAAAGGGGGAGGTCGGTAGCGCTCTCTAGCTCTAAGCCCTCAAACTTCATTGAAGTTCGGTTGATGATTCAGTTATTTCTACTTCGTATATATTTCAATGATAAAATCAAGCCATATTGTGCTTTGAAAACGGACGTTTTCTGACATTCTACAGGACATGGTCCTAAAATTGGATTTATCCCTTAAAATAGCTAAATCCATTTCTCAAATTGGGCCCATGAAAGGCTATAAATAAAAAGTGCTAAACTTTTGACGAGCCAAACTAAAACATTTAAAACATAAACTGAACATACAGGTACATCAGTTTCCCTCACACATGTAGCAACATCTACACATTCAAGTCATATCATACAACAACATGCTTTCCAGATACTACTGAAACACAGGCGAACAGTTTCTAATATGAAATGTCTGAATTCCATGAAATCTATCATAGTTCATCATTTCTTTCACTTCCTCTATATGCTTCTTTTGCTCACCAAGACAACGTTCATCCCATATCCACTCATAGATCTCAAAAGAGTATAAAGACAGTTGAACTCGTGTAGTATTGAAATCTCGGCATTTATCAGGACACCAATCCATGCCTACGGTATTACAAAAGCCTTCTTGTACTCTGCTTCTCAAATGAGATGAGTACGGCTCTCTACTAATATCAAAACTACCTGAGTGATACACTCCATTCTCTAGATAATGCCTGCTGTGAATTGCAACTCTTGGTTTCGGTACCTTATACATTGGAGCGATGGCATTGATGTAATATGCTGTTTGCTGTGATTCTCGCCTTCTCTCCCCATTCCATTTACCATTTGGGACAATCTGAAGATGGAAGTCATACTCTTCTCTGTGAAAGTACCACACATAATTGCAAAATATACTATATTGACAAATGCAATCATTAATAAGCGGAAACGAATCTTTGAAATTTTTATTTTCAAAGGTTAGACTCTTTCGAAATATCTCATGAAATGCTAGCCCTAATCGCTTCTCTGCAAACTTCCTCAGTTCAATAATGTGCGCAACCTTAAATACAACTGGGAAGTAAGACATGCACTGTAGCGCTTCCTTTTCGCCTATAATAAATTCGGTCACATCAGACCAGCATTCCCAACCTTCCTCCCAAAATGGCTCTCCAATTCTCGCCTGAATGGTTGGCCGACCGTTAACGAATAGCATCTGTGGCGTAACAACTGTTGTAAACATTGTATCTGAATCAACAAAACCAACATATTCAGCAGTTACGTAATCTTCTGGATAAAAGTAACTCAAATACATCCTTTGCCTTTGATTTTTATATAGCGACTCATTCCATGGGTGTAAGTAAACAATTTTTGGCCAAGGCCAGACTTTTGATAACATTTCACCAGTTGCATGGTCCTCCTTGTTTTCATCATCTAGTATCAATGTTAGATTAAGGTGTCTTTGTGGCCAAAACACTTTCAAGCTCAGTGTGAACCATGTTGAGTAGAGTTTAATAAATTTCGGGTTACTGTTCATACGCAATGCTAGTTCTAAACTTGGAACGTCTTCCCATGGATCAATCATTGACTCCATAAAGTAGCTCTGATTAGGAGCATGGAAAATTTCGTACTTCAACGACATAAGGCATATTGAAAGAATTACCCAAACTAGGATGCTGAGTATTAAAACTTCAAAGGTTCGCATCACCACATTTGTTTCTGAAGTCTGCCAAAATTTTCCTCCTTTTGACAACTCTAGTTTGTCAAGTTAGGTATGCAAGTAAATAAGATCGATTTTTTCAGATTGTGATCGCAGTCATTGAAGCCACTTTTCTGGATGAATTGCTCCTTTGTTGTTAATGTAACAATAACTAAGCTCTCGCAGCATGTGAGTTGCATGATTGCATCCATAGAAACAGGAGGACTAGAATGAGTGCTACATTGTTTCATTTTTGCTTTGTGCGTAATACACGTGAAGAGCATAGATGGTTTCAACACGTTGGCAAAAGATGTGTATAAACAAAGGACTCACAATAAAAAGACTTGCACCAGTCCTCTTATTTTTGCTGTTGGAGTGCAGAGAAGCTACAAAATATCGACAAAAAGTCATATTTAAGTAAGCAGTGCCATAAGTAAGCAGTGCCATAAGTATTTGAATTTAGCTTATTTTCAACCATTTTTAGTTGATTTATTTACTGGTATCGACTTCAGAGCGTAGCAATGTAGGTCGAAGTTTATCGTATCATCCGACTTGGCATTAGTTTTTACGTGCTACTCAGGCAAAACTTCTACCAATATTTAACCTTTATGGTATTTTGCTTATTCCTTCTGCTTTGGCATTTGCATCGTGTAAAAGTAGTTTTGGAACGTAGACGCAGGGTTAATTGTGAGAAACAGACTTTTGGACAAGGCCAGACTGGGCAACAACATTTTGAATCTATAACAGCCCATCAAAATTATTTGATGGGCTATAATAGACAAAATAGTGGTGAAAAGGAATTATATAATGTGAATGCAAACTCTTAATACACTTTCAATAGACTTTTAATAATTATGCTAATGTTGATAACTGGTGTTGAAAATGGTGTCCATGCGTTTCTTCAATACGGAAGATTCACATGTATTTGTCGTCATTGGATAGTCTACACCGCGATATCAGATCCCATTTGCCTTCCTACCAACGTAGCTGTTACCAATGCGAGCTGAAACGAACATCACACCGATACGCCCTAATGAAGCACGCATTCATCGTACCATCCCAGCAAGCATTCAAGTTTCCGACTATGTCCAGTGAGTTACAGAATGCCAAAATTCCCTAGATATCGTCAGTGGATGGTGTTTGCCATTTAGCCAATTTTGCCAATAGAAGAGGTCTTTTCTTCATTTCGTTGCCCATCAACATTGCTATATCAAACTTGCTTCTCAAAATTTTATCACCCTTGAACCCAGCATAAAAAGCTTTGCTTTCGTACCCCACCCTCTGTTCGCGTCCTAGATCTATAGACAGCATGCTCAGCGTCAGTTCTTTGCTGTTGGTGAGCCAATTTACACAAATCTAATGTCAAATGTAGTACATGTGGAGAGTTCTAGTAAGGAGCTTAGTTGCATGCCAATGCTAGAGTTGAGGAAAGAGAGTTATGAGAAGACAAGATAGATTTAGGATGTGTTTTGATGAGATGTTGTGTTTATGAGACTATTTAGAGAACTGGATCGTAGTGTAATCGATATATATATATATATATATATATATATATATATATATATATATATATATATACTCTGCATATAGTATGTTGGTTACTCTTCTCATGTTAACTGTCCGTGGCTTCGCCAAAGAAACTGTCTTGTAGGAAGTATTGAGAGATTAATTGGATGAGAATGATGCTAATTCATAAAAGGGCTTTGAATTCCATGATTCTGTTGGTTTATGGTCTAGTAATATCAATTGAAGTACACATTTCAGGTAAGCTTTTAGTACTTTGATCACATTTTCCTGCCAGGGATACGATCAGCATAAGAATGTATAGAGAAAATTGTTGAAGAACTGCACTCGACTGTAACCATGGACACCTTTTGTTTTGTTTTATCTTGATTGACATTTTGAGAGACTATGGACTTTGACCTTGATCATATGATTTTCACATTTTTCCTACGATTTACAATGCTCGCACGTTTATGATTCTCAGCTGATGTTTTTATTGCTGTGCACTTCAAGGGAGATCTGCAACAGGTTATGGGCCCAGCAACAAAAGTTGTGTAGGGCTAACGTTAGTATCCTCGTGTGAATTTCGATGTTGCTAAGCAAGTGATCGAAGTCTCGTATGTTTTTTAGTACAGTAGACTCGTTTAATTCTTGCATCACAAATAATGGCCTCGGAAACGAAAACTATTAGCATTGTACCTCTTAACGGATCAAACTATCCTGCATGGAAAATACAATGCCGTATGGCACTAATGAAGGACGGCCTATGGTGTCTCGTCGACCGAACTGAAGTTGTACCCCCTCAAGCGGAAGTGGAAAAGTATGCAAAATACGTTACTAAGAAAAACAAAGCGTTGGCAATAGTTGTTTTGTCGATAGAACCGTCCCTGTTGTACCTGCTAGGAGACCCTCAGGGCCCCGTGATTGTTTGGGATAAGCTTGCAGCTCAGTTTCAGAAAAAAACCTGGGCGAATAAGTTTGCTCTTCGGAGAAAGTTATATTCATTGCGGCTGAAGGAAAATCAGTCTGTTCAACAGCATATTAAGGAGATGACGGAAGTATTTGAGGAATTGGCAATCGCTGGCGATCCTATTAAAGAAGAGGATCGTGTCGTTCATTTGTTGGCAAGTTTACCCCCGTCATTTGATGTATTGGTAACTGCACTTGAAGCTAGTGAAGATGTGCCTAAAATGGAGATGGTAACAGAGCGCCTATTGCGTGAAGAAATAAAGCTGAAAGAAAAGGGAGCCCGCGGAGGAACAGCTTATGATGTGAAAGCACTGACATCTAAGCAACGACCTAGAAAGAAAGGACCAGTTTGCAATCATTGTGGAAAAATTTGCCACATAAAGAGAAACTGTTATGAGCTGCAGAGAAAAAAAGAAGAAGTTTCTTATAAGAGCAACCAGCAGAAAGCATATAGCGCTGTTGAAAGATACCAAAGAAGTGAACAGGACTCAGACAGTGATGTGGTGGCCTTGGTGGTGCATGTAATGGCACTTGATTCTGCAAATAAGAAAACTGCTGGCTGGATTATTGATTCTGGAGCTACTTGTGATATGTGTAATGACGTAAATGCATTTACAGGATGTGTTACTTTAAAGCAGCCTCAAGAAATTTCTCTTGGTGATGGACATATAGTTAAAGCAACTGGAAAAGGCACAGTATTGCTGAAAATTTCCATTAGTCAAGATCAGATTCAAAAATGTGAGCTGAAAGATGTACTGTTTGTACCCGAGCTCTCCTACAACTTACTTAGTGTCTCCAAAATAACAAAGGCAGGGAAGATAATGAAGTTTGTTTCTTCTCAATGTGCAATTCATGATGAAAACCAGAGAATTGTTGCTACAGCAAAGTTAATGGGAAGTCTGTATCATTTGAATGTTATTGATGGAAGAGAAGTTGTTAATACTGCTGTGACAGATTCAAATGAAGTACTTTGGCATAGACGTTATGGTCATGTTGGCTTTAGAAATTTGGAAATATTGGCTGCCAATCAAATGGTCGATGGATTTGATTATCAGAAGTCCAGTGATTCAAAATTTTGTGAACCATGCATTGATGGGAAACATCACAAGAGCGCATTTCTATCAACAGATGGGAAAAGAGCAACTGAGATCCTCGAATTAATACACAGTGACGTTTGCGGGAAGCTTGAGACAAAGTCACTAAGTGGAGGTGAATTTTTCCTATCGTTTATTGATGATAGGTCGCGGTTTGCATGGGTCTATGTGCTAAAGCAGAAAACTGAAGTTTTCTCAAAGTTTGTTGAATGGAAAGCTATGATTGAAAATGCCACTGGAAAAAGAGTGAAGACACTGCGCACAGACAATGGCGGAGAATGCACTGCAAAGGACTTTGAACAATACCTAAAAGTGAATGGAATACGTCACCAATTAACTGTACGGAAAACACCAGAGCAGAATGGTGTGGCGGAAGGATTCAATAGGAATGGTTCGAGCTATGTTGTCTGATTCAGGTCTGGCATAGAAGTTCTGGGCAGAAGCATTGTCAACAGCTTGTTATCTCCGAAATCGAAGCTCAACTACTGCTGTGAGAGGAATGACTCCACATGAAGCACTGTATGGAAAAAAGCCATTTGTGCAACATCTCAAAATCTTTGGCTGTGATGCATATGCTCATGTGCCTAAAGATGAGAGAAGCAAACTTGATGTAAAGGCACAGAAGTGTATACTTCTTGGGTATGGCACAGAAACTAAAGGCTATTGTTTGCTTAATCAGGAAAATGGAAAGTGTTCTATAGCAGAGATGTAAAGTTCAATGAAACAAGCCTAAGAGATCAATCTAAAGAGGTGATAGAAATCAAAGCTGCAGAGTGTGGAAAGTATATCTTTGAGTTAGAGGGCACTGGTGAAGAAGATACAGCTGAACAAATATTTGAGAACCAGACAGATGAAATTGAGGAAGAGCACTTACGTAGATCAGAAAGATCAAGAAGTCCTACAGAGTTTTATGTTGAAAGAAGTTACATTGCAAATGGTGAGTCAGGTGAGCAAAGAACGGTAACTGAGGCTAGAGCCAGTCCACAAAAGAAAGAGTGGGAAAGTGCAATGAAAAATGAAATGAACTCACTAGTGCAAAATGATGTGTGGGACCTTGTTGAGTTGCCAAATGGAAGAAGTACAATTGGATGCAAATGGGTGTTCAAGAAAAAGTCTGATGCAGATGGAAAAGTTGAAAGATACAAGGCAAGGCTTGTAGCACAGGGATTTGCATAAAGATATGGACAAGACTATGATGAAACCTTCTGTCCTGTTGTGCGGTTTGAATCAGTCTCTACTGTCAGCTTTGGCTGCTAAATACGGATTAAAGCTGCATCAAATGACATCACTACTGCGTTCTTAAACGGTGACTTGAAAGAGAGCATACATATGAAACAGCCGGAAGGTTATGTTGTCAAAGGAAAAGAACAGTTTGTTTGTAAACTGAAGAAAAGCTTATATAGGCTCAAACAATCGCCCAGGTGCTGGAATGAGGCACTAGATAAACACTTAAAAAGCATGGGATTTGAGCAAGCAAACAGTGACCCATGTATTTACACTGCTTCAGGAGGAGAACTTTTTGTGATTGCAGTGTATGTTGATGATATAATTCTTGCAGGAAGATCAGACAAGTGCGTGAGAGAAGTGAAGGATACAATTGCAGCAAAATTCATGGTCAAAGATCTAGGTGAGTTGCATCACTTCCTAGGTGTAAAAGTGATACAAAACAGAGAAGGCAATAGTATTTGGATTGGTCAAGAAACATATGCAAGAGAATTGTTAAAGAAATTCAAGATGGAAGAATAAAAATCTGTGTCAACACCTACTCAGTTGGGTCAACATCTTGTAAAAGCAGTTGATGGAGATGACATGTTTGATCAAGAAATTTACCAATCAGCAGTTGGTAGTTTACTGTACTTGTCTACTAGAACACGTCCAGACATCAGCTATGCTGTAAGTAGTGTTGCACGTTTCACTTCAAAGCCAACAAAGCAGCACTGGATGGTAGTAAAGAGAATATTCAGATACCTTAATGGAACAATCAGTCTTGGATTGCTATACAGCAGAGACAAAGGAAAGGAGTGCACCGGATACAGTGATGCTGACTGGGCAGGCGACCTTAATGACAGGAAGTCTACTTCTGGCTTTGTGTTCAAACTTAGTGGTGATGCAATGAGGTGGAGGAGGAAAAATCAAAGTTGCATAGCTCTTTCTACAGCCGAAGCAGAGTACATTGCTTTGGCAAGTGCTGCACAGGGATCTGTGTGGTTGCAAGAGCTTCTATCAAGTATAAAGGAGCCAAGAGTTAAACCAGCCACCATCTTTGAGGACAATAAGTCAGCAATTTGTTTGGCAAAGAATCCACAATATCACGGCAGAGCCAAACATATCGACATAAAACATCATTTTGTAAGACAAAAGGTTCAAGCTGGTGATATAAAGCTAGAATTCTGCAAGTCTGAGGATATGGTAGCAGATATGCTAACAAAGGGTCTGAACATGGTTCAGTTTGCAAAATTAAGAGACATGGTTGGGTTGAAGAAGAAGCCAAGCAGCGAGTGAGGAGGAGTGTTGAAGAACTGCACTCGACTGTAACCATGGACACCTTTTGTTTTGTTCTATCTTGATTAACATTTTGAGAGACTATAGAGTTTGACTTTGATCATATGATTTTCACATTTTCCCTACGATTTACAATGCTAGCACGTTTATGATTCTAAGCTGATGTTTTTATTGCTGTGCTCTTCAAGGAAGATCTGCAACAAAAATGATGCTTAGATCAAAGACGCATAGAGAGTGTGATACTGGATTACAAGAATGATGGTACACGTTATGTCATTACATGTTGTGAAAGTATTGTTATGAGGGTACATTTTATGATGGTACATTTTATGACAGTACGCATTACATTAAAACATCTTATTATGTATCAGCAGCCAGGGGCGGATCTAGACCGTCGCACTAGTCGCACATGCGACAGTCAACACTCAGCTGCACAAAAATATTTTGATCACTTGGCAAGTTTTCCTAATTTGTACTAAAGCGAATCAGCTCTAAGATGGATTTTTCTGTTTGCTTTTAGTAGGTAGGGAATTATAAGTAAGTGCCTTACATTTTCCTATTCTGTGGAGGAGCTGGTCGGAAAGAGGAGATCCCATATTTTGAATCTTTATTCCGGATTCTTAAATCTTACAGTTTTTACTGAAGCCCAACAGGGCAACAAAATAGATAGAGTAAGATGTCTGTGCACAGGATGTTTCTTTCCCACTGTCGCACGACTGTCGCACAATTTGCATATGAATTGAGGAAGCCAATCATACCATTTTCCTGTGCGACCGTATGCCTAAAAGATGCTTTGTAGTGCTGTCGCACAATCGTAAATGTAGATTTGAAGATAGATTTTATTAGGTTGCTTAGCAGGTGAAAGGCAGCAGAATTCTATTGATGTCGCAATCTTTATTATCTTATGATGGATTTACTGGAAAAAGTAAAGCACTTTATTGAAGAAGAGAACTACAACGCGGTGGAGTTTCTTTTTTATATAGGAAGTTTCTTAACACTATTGTTTGCTATAGGAAATATTGCCATTTGGGAGGGGGCCATGACCCCCAGTCCTCCTTGGATCCGCCCCTGCTTATACTGAAGCATGAAACATTAGTAGCAATCCATTTGTAACTCTGAGCACTGTAGTGGGCTAGAGCATTGGTTAGGGTTAGGGTTATAATTATAATTGGAAATTATAATTATATGATACTAAGCAAGAGTACATCTGTGATCTGCTCCCAGATCGCGTTTGTTTGTCTACAGGATGGACTCAAAGAAATGACTCAAATGTGTTTCCTCTCTCTCTCATATGTACTTTAACCACACTACTGAAGTCTTTTACAAGCACCTACAGTATTACAACCCCTTTAAACTAATAGGGGTGTATTATATATATATATATATACTAGGAATACTGATGTAGGATGTGTCAGCAATGTTGCCCGACTTAGAGTAATCGTTACTCAGCATTAAGTATAATAGTAGGGTAATGCTAGTTCTTTCTAGAACGCCTAGTCTTGTCGTATATGACGCAAGGGTAGATAATCCTTAATCCCTATAACAATAGAATAGAATGCTGCATCATGCACAGTCATTATTACGGGTTCTTTGTATCCTAATAGAGCTTATATAAAATGCGGAATGGCAATATGTTGCCGGATACTCCTTGGCCTAACTATATTCTTAAATAGAGATAACCGCATGAACTATAGAGCGTAGATAAACATTTATAGCTTGGCGCACGGCGAATTACTATAGGCGCGAAGCAATGCGCTGCGCATATTCCTACCATTACTTTGAACACAAAATCAGCATTATTACACATCTATTGCATGGCTTAATTTTAAAATGTGTTATGGTGTAATATTTACGTCCTCAACATGTGTAATTTATTTTGACTATCTTCACCATCCCCACAGGAAACAGTCGCAGAATTCCTTGGTTTGACTACGCCCACTAACGAGCCACGCCCTATATGCAACAGTCATGAAATGTCTAGATCGTAAGCTGAAGGGTAAGGCCTCAGCTACAATTACTGTCAGAGGTTTGTGCTTTTTCCCCTTTCTAGCACGGGCCAGTTGCCCCCTACCCCAATAGCAGCAAGTATTCCTTTAAATTCAGCACATGCAGGTTCCCGGCTAGGCATACAACACTTTCCTATTCCTCCTCATCAAGGAGGAAAGAGTTTAACTGGTTTTCCCCACCAGGGGGCGAAAAGTTCATGTGCACTGTGGTTCTGTTACAGAGAGTTTCTACTACTGGTACGGCACATCTGCACAAATAGATTATTTACTTTTGACTGGTAATGCAAAAAAGCCACTAAGCACAGGACTACACTTAGAAATTCCACTGTAACCATCCTATCTGGGTAAAAAGTATGATATACATTAACAAGCATGCATCCAACAACCAATGTCTACAACATCTGTTCAAAAATTGGTGGCTACTACCTAGGATGTATCAGTCTAGCCCCTGATTCTTGTTTTTTTCACCTCATTTCATGCACAGTCCTTGAATCTTATCTATGCCACTATTATGTTTTTCCACTGATCCACATTGTAGCAGTTTTGGCATACAGTTAAGGTCCCTTTTCACTCTAGTATGAAGATTAAGTACGAACAGTTCAATTGAACTCAAATCTTCTTTGATTGCCAGAATACTATAATACCACAAGATGCCAAAGCTAGTGACAATACTCACTGACCTTTAGCTAGTGACCTTTACAGATGAGAAGTACCAAGTGTTAAAACACTTGGTACTTCTCATTTGTAATGGTTAAATAATGGCAGTTGCGTCTTCAACAGTATGTTAATTCCAACAGTAATGTCAGGAACTGCAGCCTCTCTCCATCAAGTCCCTCAAGTACTCTGCTATGCAAGATGGACACACAGGACACATCTTCACAGCCTCGACATGACTGTTATATTCATTGGCATATCACCACCAATTACAAAATCATCTGCTTATACTGGGTCAGCTCTTAATCCAGCCCAGTGCAAATCCCTAGAAGGATGATATCTTTGAGGATTGTTTGATTTCTGCATTCAATCTTGCCAAAGATTTTACCATAAACATTGTGCATTGAACAGGACAGTCAACCAGTAATGGCTCAGTCATTTCTAGGATGCGACAAAATAGAACAATCAATTTATTGCAGAAGTATCTCAATTACTGATGTTAATGCATAATTCCTTCTGTAAATGTTATCGCAGTATAATGATACTGTCAAGATGATAATTTGAAAAAGAGCATTGGATACATGGTTGGTGTTCATTCTGGTCACAATCTAGAGGCTCAATTTCACCTCAAGAATAACAATATGCTCGACTTAAGGGGGAGTCTACTCCTTTCCTACTAAGGCACATCGGTCGCATTATAGTACCCTAGGCTAACCCCATCTCTCTGTGTTTATCACCAGTCAGTAATGTAACAGGGAATGGCCTCTGGTGTAATTAGAATGGGCATTTCCCTCTCCATGCACTAGCGAATAGTCCAGCCATAGTGCACCCTCCTTCCTGGCATATGGTAGACTGATCGAACAACCCACTCAGCTCTTTTCTGCATTAGGCATGGTATTCAACTCTGAAGCTGCTAATACCTTTGACTTGTAAATAAGTTTTGATATTGTTTCCGAGCTCTCGCACAATAACTATGTAGGGTACTAACTTTACACCAATAGGATGCAAAACAACAAAGATATTCCAAATTCTGTTGTAGTATAAGTAATTCAAATTATGCAAAATTCAAGGCATTCCGGGATTGAGGCCAGTTTTTAACGGGTCTTGTTTGCTAAACTGCAAGTATATTTTGAAAATTAAAAGAGCAAGTGTCGCAAACATCTAGTAAGTTTGTCCTCACTAACTTTTGCTTAAACTAAAAGTAAAGATTTTCTAGTTGCCCTCGCCGATAACTACGTGAAGCCCGGCTACTGAGACAAATCATTTAGTAGGCAATTGATATCGGATTACCTGTAGCACGATTTGACGCCAATTTCCAGTGAGAAAAAGGCTCAACGAAAAAAGTTCGATTGCCATACGTGATAGGCATACGCAGTGACATTTCGCTGAGAGTTCGAGCGAAAAATTTCTCTGCGAAAAAAGTTTGACTCGAATTCAACTATTTTCCCATGTCGCATGCGAAGTTCTTTCACAGACCAATCACAATCTATATCGGCTTGGCAATGTGCTACATTCCAGCGTTTGTGATGTAAACAGAAGCAGAGAAATGGCAAAAACGAGATTCTTCGCCTAATGAAACGGAAAATTCAAGGACGATAACTAAGAACAGTTTTTATCTTCAGCAACTTGTTGCGATGAAGTGGGCAGTCAGACTGTAGACAAATGGAGAGTGTAACCGAGTCGTGAAGTCACACTTTCCTATCAAGATAGTTATGCTCTCCTTCTTCTATGAAAATACTCTACAATCTCGGAATTTATCAGGACATCAATCCATAAAAATGGTATTACATAGTACCTCATGTATCCTTCTTCTCAAATAAGATGCGTACGGCTTTTTACTAATATCAAAACTCATTGACTGATACATTCTATAGATCCCTTTCATTGTTGTTGCTTACATTCGATGCGCGCGCATATCGACAGGCAGAAGGCAATCACAGCTCCGCTTATACTGTAGGCTGCCTTATGTTTCTTTTGGTTTACATCAGATTTTAAGCATGCCAGACAGTTGTTGTGCGGTTAATTGCCAAAATAGAAGGGACGGAAGGAATAAATCATTGCCATTTTATAAAATACCTTCCAAAAACACACCTATCAAAAGAAGACGACGAGCTGAATGGATGCGTGCCCTACGTCGCGAAGACTGGAAAACATGGACAGATGCCCAAATATCAAAGCAAAACGTGTGTGGTAGTCATTTTATATCTGGTAAGCTTTAACTCTTGAATGCATTAGCTTAGATATCAGTCGCTGTTTTGAATGAAAAAGGGGCATTTCTGAAAATTCCCAAATTTACTAGAGGCAAGAGACAGCTTTCTGCCAAAGAGGTAGATGAGTCAAGACAACTAGCACATGTCAGAATACATGTAGAGAGAGTAATTGGAAGACTGAACGATTATAGGATCCTACAGACAATTATTCCAATATGCCAGGTTGATCTACTGGATGATGTTATGGCAGTTGTATGTGGAGCCACCAACCTAAACAACAGTATTGTCAGAAGCAGCAGAAAATGACTTGGCCTCAGGAGTGCTCTCTAGTTTATTACAGTGTGACTAAGAATGAGGACCTTATCCCAAGATTTTCCAAATTTCAGTCAACAGGGTTTTCTTTACACTCTTCTCATACAAAACACTGAGGGACATTCTGGAGTTTTGTACAATAAATTGAAAGTAGCTATGTGCTTGTAGCATAGATTCAATATAAGTACAACTGGAATCTGCTATTTTCAATAAATCAAGTTCATGAAATGTGCAGTTTCCCACAATTTTTTGTAGTTAGCTTGCAGTAGTAGTTACTTTCTACTTGTTATTTCTGCAGTTTCCACACATCCAAGATCCTCTTGGTGCCCTTGTTATATTCACACAGGAATAATGGTACCATCTAATTTCA
>WIPJ01007880.1:672460-706295 GCA_018155075.1 Cassiopea andromeda | reverse complement strand
CATTTTTTTGTTAACATATGCAACTTCAAAAGAAATCCGAACACTTTCAAAGAATCTCAAACAATGATCTCAGGATATGTTTACGAAGCTGAAGAATTTTTCTGCCTGTCGGTATGCGCGCGCATTTAGCCTCGTATTAATTTGGAAAGGGATCTATTGTCTAGATAGTGCCTTGCATGAATTGCAACTCTTGACCTTGGTACCTTATACCTTGGAGCGGTATTGATGTAATCATTGACTTCAAGAAGTGATTGTAGCTACACTGTACAGTTAAAGTATGGATGCGAAGTAGAAATGATGAACAAAATTTGGCTTTTAACTTGGCTTGGATGGAAACCAAATTTAGGAATAAGCTATTAATTTAATTTATTTGCAAAAGTATGAGAGTCCATGTTGCACCAAAAACATAAGAGTCAGTTTTTGTGAACTGGGTGAGAATTTAGGCCACTATTTCGATGTTTGTAGATCCGATAGTTTTGAAGAGATGTGTGCATGGTTTGTATTTTTCTAGTCCCCCCTGTTTATTCCAGCTCCGCCAAACATCGATTTTCAGGAAATCTTTTAACTCCTCATTTGCTCTCTTCTCTTTCATTATTCGGTACCGTGAGTAAACCATCAGTGATATTACACAATACTGTGATATGAGGTGGGTGAAAAACATTGTTTTGTGGAATAATTTTACAGTTGTGACAATTTTTTATTCGATAAAAGTTAATAAATATTGTCAGAAAGAGCATTTATTTGTGAATAGGTTTGACAGTAATAGCCTTGATTTAGAGAATCGGGAATGATACGCGAATGCATACAACCTCCAACCAACCATTGCAAAAAATTGAATAATTGTAACTGGTGTGACACATTGGAAGAGCCCACATTTATGGGCCATGTCAGCTTGTAGAAAACATTTTTCGCTATTTTTAGAGGCTTACTGAGCAAAAATAGGAGTCTTGTCGTAAGAATGATAGTTCGAAATTCTTAATTTTTATAGGATTTTAATGATGACAACTCCAAAACAACTGAATATTGCGCGACAGCAACTAGGCAAAATGTCAACAACTTAGCCACCCAGTTTTCAGCATTTTGGGCACGTGTTTTTGTCAAATCATCTTTCAATAACCATCTTACATGTGTAATATTACACTACTGCTCACATTTATTGAAATTATGCTGAAATGATTGTTCATTTTCTATGTTCAGTTTTCTTGGAATTCTCCCGTAAGGGTCGCAGCAATAGGATGTGAAAATAGGAGATTAAGATCGTTTCATATTTGATGGAAAGAAGCAAGTAAGCTACGCATAAAGACCTTATACACTTTTAAGGTTGAATTATATCAGATGATTTGCCATCTAAATCCAGTCAATAAATTGTTCAAAGTAAATGAAGCATCATTCTCAATAGTTTAGAATACTATCTTAGCATTTTAAGACAAGACTGTTTGTAGAAAATTTGCTTTGAGATGTAGGGCTTGCAATTGCCAACAAAGATGGGTGTGACCAGTTAGGCATGGGCGTGACCAGCAAACATGGCGGAGTTTTTGCAGTGACGCTCTGCCGATATGGTAAACCGTGATATCCACAGCTAATTATAAAAAAGTGTGTGATGAAATAGGAAGGAAAGAGCAGGCCTGTAAGCTGCTGAACTGGACTGAGAAGAGTAGAGTGTGAGAAAAATAACTTTTTAAATATTGTTCATTCAATAATAGCATCTACTCTACAGTACTATACCTCACTAACAATAGGTAGTACAATATTGGCTGTTTTATATTGAATAAGAAAATAGTATGTATAATACATATAAAAAAACGAAAAATAGAGAGAGAAAAAAAAGAACAAGAAAAAAAGAAAATTTAAAAGTTCCTCAAATCTGGATATGACCAATCTTTGTTTCGGCGGCAAAATATGTACTATGTTGAATGAATAGCAATGGTCATGATTTTGGAAACCCGACGTTTTTGATGCATTTCTTGTAAATCGAGATCTATTAGCAGTTTTAATAGGGAGATACAAGACTTATCAAGCACACCTAAAGCGCTCATAGAAATGTTGATAAAATTACCCTCCTGATATGATGGTGACAATGAAGTAATTATCATAAAAATCGTTATCAATAATTTAAATTTTGCTTACACTAGGCTGAATGAGTAGCTATTAAAAGAGCTGACTAAGTGCAAAATATGAAAAAAACTAACTTCGTATTTTTTATATCCGATATTAGCTATATGGAATGCACTCAGTGAGCAAAAGCTCCGTCTCCCCTGTAGCGCAAATTAAAAAAAGCTTGAGCACTTTTGTACGTTAAATATCTACTTCAGTAGAGCGAAACATATGTGCCAAATTAGTCCTTTTTTATAGGTATCCATCTTGAAAGTGGGGGTCTTGGGGCTTACCAGCAGAAACATTTTTGATGTAACACCCTCCAACAAGTTGGAAAACACCCTTTTGCAGAACAGAAGTTAGTTGTCTGCATACTTGATCTTCATACTAAATGGAGAAACTGATCCCTCAAGCCTTAAATCATGGAATTTTTAACATTTAGTAGGAAAATAGAAAATCAGCAAATAAATCTCATCTCATGCTATTGCAACATGAAAGGGACTAGATTACCGCCTAGATATTCAGCATTGGCTATACGGAATGCACTCTGGGAGAGGGCAGTTCCTTCTAGCGCAATGGGGCCGTTATCTACACGCTATTTTTGCAGTTGGCAGGCAAATCCAAGAATTGAAGCGATAGTATCTTACCCTCCCGATTATGTTACTCTAACTGAAATTCTTTGAAACAACTTTCCCAATATTGAACAAGGATCATGCTCCTCACACAATACACTCAGGATCTCTGCATGCCGTATATAGTAGCGGTTTTAGGGATCACGGGGCCCGTGGTCGAAATCATCTGCGAGGCGCGTATTTGAACAGGTTTTACTAACCAAGATTAATATTCAAGTTCTTTTGTCTTTACAATTGAAATGCTTCAAGGTTGTGCTTTGCATCTTCCTATTGGTATTTGCCTTCAGATTTACCCAGTGTATTTACATGTTTTCCTGGGATTTCTTTTCAACTTTTTCTCAGACGCGGGGCCCCTTCTGGGTTATCAAAAGCGTAGGGCCTGGGGCCATGGCCACTCTGGCCTCCCTAAAACCACCACTGGCCATGTACCTGTGTTAAGGTAGTCCTAGATTCTAGACAAGGTAGAAGTCAATTCAGAAATCACTTAACTGGACAATGCAAAGTATGCCCAGAAGTCAAAATTCTGGAATAAATTTAATGACGTGGCTCAAAACTAATCACACAAGGCTAGTTAAGTGCTCGATAAAAGCAGAATTCATTTATCCACAAAACGAAAACAAAATTTTCCAACAATTTTATTTTTTGAGGCTCTGGGACCCAATTTCTATAATTTGATATTTCCCTCACAATAAATCTTTTTCCCTATATCTATACGACTCAAAATAATTACCTCCACATAATTAAAAAGGAAAATTTTAGGAAAACTTTAATTCCTGGGGTTCTGGGGCCAATTAAGATTCCTGAGTATTTTCTCCCATATACACTGTACTTGGCTCAAAATACTCAATTATGGGTGGTTGAGTGCTTTTCAGATATGGAATTATCAACATGATGGAAAAAATTTATTTTTGGGGTTCTGTGGCCCAATTTAATTATATGGGCATTTCCCCTCAAATAAGCCACTTTAACTGTAATTCTACTCAAAATCACCATCTGAGCCTGATTGAGTGCTCATTAGAAACAAAAGTAAGGTAAATTCAAGATGGCTAAAAAATTTCCCAAATTCCTTGATTTTGTGGCAATGGGGCCTACTTTCTTTTAAATTGGCATTGCCCCTAATACATGGCTTTTTAACTCTTACACAGCTCACAACAATCACCTGTCCAAAGTGTGCCCAGATTGTCAAATATGGAAATAAATTCCATATCTCTGGTTAAAATTGTTTCCTGAGGTCGAATGACGGCTCCATGGAAGCAAAATTTTGAGCTCGTCAGGGTGATAAAAGTAAAAATGAGAATATGTTACTCTGAGGGTGTCCAAGCAGAACTATCATTTTGGACATTTTGATCAAAAGCTACTACTTTTTTGATATAGCTTCTCCGGAGGTGATTGTTTCATGTTTGTTGAGACTTTATGAGAAGCAAAATCTTATCTTCTATACGATAAATGAAAACATAATGATAAAATGTCATTAACGGGTTAGAGGTAAGTCGATATATTAAGCCAATTGGGCCCTAAATCACTTTTTAAAGCATATCTCAATTCAAATAAAATTTTATGAGGCTGATCCATTGTCTTTTAGAAGAGAAGTATCATAGATATTAGATTGCAAAAGTCCAAAAAAGAAATGGGAGTTTTGGGCGTCTAGATCCAATAAAATTGTGTTTGCAAATGATTATTTACATATATGTTCTACATTCTGATGTCACTTCTGTCAATGATTAAGATATTCTTATTTTGATATATAAGAATTCGTGTTACCATCCTGCATTTTAACCCTTTCCAATGTAATTTTTGGTATCCTGTATTGGAAAACATGGTCGGGTGTTCTGGTGATTCTTTTCCTGGTATTTGATATTGTTTTTTTACTTTCTTTTGTCTTGCGCGTCTTAAATTTAATGAATTTCTTATTTTTTAAACTACATATTATGGATAGGCTTCATTAAACAGGTCACTCAAGATTTTTAGAATTCCTTTCGTGCTGGTTGAATGTTGTCAGGCCTAGTGGAAAGCTGACATAAGCATGTTCGTTTCATCCAAAGTGGAGTCGCATTAAGATCTCGCTAGCGATTAATCAAGGGAAATACTAATGCTATTTTTTCGGAATATTGATCCTGAAATTTCATGTAGGAGTCTACGGCCCATTTGCATTAGTATTGAACCTGATCATTTAATACTTTCACCTAAATCCAAAAAAGTCTTTGACATCAAAGAAAAAACGAACATTGATAGCATTGACATATCCTTAATATAATCATGTATTTAATTATCTAAGACTGGAAAGTAAAAGAGATTGCTCTTAGAAAGATAGCAACTGATATTTTCTCTTAATTGTTCCATTTCACTTTTATTAACGCAATTTTTCACCGATTTACTCTCGATATAAGCAAATCTTGGCCGATATCTTTTATTCAAGGATTAAAATTTAACTGCAGACTGACAGCGACTCCCTAAACCCTTTCAAGTGAATTTTTGTATGCGAGTCCTTTATTGAGTGTAGAAGTTAAAAAATAGTCTCCAATGTGGGAAAGCTGCGAAATGTTTGTAGGCACTATATTTGACGGATGCGGCATAATTTCTTGCTAACACTTTGATGAATGCTATATTTCCTACCCTTCATGTTTCAAATGTCTTCTACCACTGTAAAAAGTTAAATCTGGTCAAAACTTTCCAATGGCAAAAAAGAAGAGAAAAATTGATACTAGATAGGCCTTTAAATTTTCCTGTAATTATTTTCTGTTAAAAGGTGAACAAGGTTTTAAATCATCATATTTTTGCACACTTATTGACATTGACTTCAAATAAATCAGTTTAGTACAATTTTATGAAAATTTCTCAATTTTGAATGGCTCCAGAATTTCACTAGTTTGAGTTGTTGACCTCTAGCCTTTTGCATTTCACTTTTTAGCCTTTGAGGTTTTTGAGGATTCACATTTGGACCATGTTGTAAGCACTTTGAAAATTAATACATTCCCACCCTGGGCACACTGTTAAGTGTAGAGCAATAATTTTCCAAGGTTATATATAACCTTGGAAAATTATTGGCAATGGGTGTGAGAAAGACTGATGTTTTGGGCAGGAGCTTCCAAGATATTTCTTAAAACCATGCTTTTTACTTTGGCTATAAATGCAAGCAACGCCCATTGTAGCATCACAATAGTACTAGATAAAAGATGAAGAAGTGGTAGCTTTACTGCCCCACTTTACGAAACAACATGGTGTACATTTGCTAACTGAACTTTTGGCTGGGGAAAATGGTAGAAATCCCCCGTCGGTTGTAGCCTGTTTCAAGAAATCATATCTTTAAATACTTAGTAAGCAACGCAACTGGTGATGCCTGGAAATACTTTCAAGACAGAAATACAAGAATTGAGTGGCCTAGAAACGCAAATTGCTAAGTACCTAAGCGTCAAGGTCTGCCTTTCTCAAGGAGAGGTAGATAAATGAGGCTCAGCATTCTCCTTTTGTACCTAAGGTGCTACCCAATTCAGAATTTTATTGAATGAATTTCCATCTATTCATAAAAATTCTTTAGGCCTAACCTATCAGATGCTTTCAATTCTTGAAGCAGGAAATGATAGGCCCAAAATTTTTCTTTTGTTAGGATCGAAGGTCTGGTCAATAAAAGTAGTCTTTTTCTTGTTTCGCCGGCAGTGGTGGGTTGAATGACTATTCAAATAAAATGCTGCTGAAGCAGCCAAACAATCTCTGCTCTTCGTTCTCTGTTTTCTTGCGAACTGAGGAGAAACTAGTGATTATTTCTTTCTCCGCAAATCATAAATTTGGCGAACTTTACCAAACAATTTTTCCAAATTTTGCTAAAGTTTCATAGTGTAGGCGGGTAGCGCAAACTTATCCAAGCTGCGGCAAAGCTGGAGCTTGCAAAGAAAAGTGTGGTAAAGTTTGTCATTGTAGAACAGGCTTAAAAGCATAATCTCGTATCCGTCCTCCTTTGGAGCGGATCCATGCCAGTAATCCGCATACGAGAACCTTATGGATTACATCCAAACGAGAAAAGAGCTAAAACAAGTCCGCTCCCAGCGGCGCTACTTCTGGATCATAGTCAACCAGTTTCCTACTGACAGTTCTTGCTTTGAGGATTGCAGGGAAGGAATTTCCCCGCTATTTGTAATCCTACATAGAATAAACGGTACGTATGGAGCATATGTACGAGAGCAATAAGATGCCTTTAACGGTAGCGCTCTGTGTTTAAAGTTCTGAACTCCTTACTTTCTATCCTTATTTTCTTCCTCAAAATATCAAAATATGCAAGGTATGTCCATGTTTGTAATCAGAACTGACAGCTGAAGTAATGAAAAGCATGGTCGTGCTTCATACTTCCTGATGGGAGAGCTTCAAGAGAAACCAATGCAGTTTCCTTAAAACAAAAGAAGCTAGAAAACAACCCTTATTTGATTGGCTGATCCTTTTCATCCTCAAGTGTGATAGATGTAAGACAACCAAGATGAGGGTTGAGCATGAGCATGAGGGGATTGGGACCAGCTTATAACGGGCCATATTTATTACTACAAACAATCTTTCATACATACTTGACACAGTGTTTCACCTTTTTAGTAAGATTGTTTTCAATTACTTTTGGTCAAACCTGAAATGGCAGACTACAAGGCATAGAATCTGGGCCATTTTTGTTTTAGAGGTACCCGTATATAGATAAAAGTTAGCATTTGATTTAAGACCAGATACCATTTTATTTACTGGTTGGTGCCAGTCTATGGCTTCAGGATGGTGGATCGCCGATTTACTCGGCATATGATATCAAACTTCTAGTAACATAGCTTAGGAATATTTTGCAATAGCAAATAATTACTCATAATGGAGTATCTCTGATCAATAACAGAAGGTTCTAATATTTGAAAGTCAAAGCTAAGTCAATTTCCCAAAAATCACGTCCATGAATGTAAATTGATAAAAATGCAAAATTTCTGATGAGATGAAGCAAAACGCTTGTGCTTTCAGCTGCATATGCAGATACGTAAATTTCTATTGCACTTATGGAAATATCTACGCATTCAAATCGTACAAAATCTGCACATTCAAGTCATATCATACAACAACATGCTTTCCAGATACTACTGAAACACAGGCGAACAGTTTCTAATATGAAATGTCTTAATTCCATGAAATCTATCATAGTTCATCATTTCTTTCACTTCCTCTATATGCTTCCTTTGCTCACCAAGACAACGCTCATCCCATATCCACTCATAGATCTCAAAAGAGTATAAAGACAGTTGAACTCGTGCAGTATTGAAATCTCGGCATTTATCAGGACACCAATCCATGCCTATGGTATTACAAAAGCCTTCTTGTATTCTGCTTCTCATATGAGATGCGTACGGCTCTCTACTAATATCAAAACTACCTGAGTGATACACTCCATTCTCTAGATAATGCCTGCTGTGAATTGCAACTCTTGGTTTCGGTACCTTATACATTGGAGCGATGGCATTGATGTAATATGCTGTTTGCTGTGATTCTCGCCTTCTCTCCCCATTCCATTTACCATTTGGGACAATCTGAAGATGGAAGTCATACTCTTCTCTGTGAAAGTACCACACATAATTGCAAAATATGCTAAATTGACAAATGCAATCATTAAGAAGCGAAAACGAATCTTTAAAATGTTTATTTTCAAAGGTTAGACTCTTACGAAATATCTCATGAAATGGTACCCCTAATCTCTTCTCTGCAAACTTCCTCAGTCCAATAATGTGCGCAACCTTAAATACAACTGGGAAGTAAGACATGCACTGTAGCGCTTCCTTTTCGCCTATAATAAATTCGGTCACATCAGACCAGCATTCCCAACCTTCCTCCCAAAATGGCTCTCCAATTCTCGCCTGAATGGTTGGCCGACCGTTAACGAATAGCATCTGTGGCGTAACAACTGTTGTGAACATTGTATCTGAATCAACAAAACCAACATATTCAGCAGTTACGTATTCTTCTGGATAAAAGTAACTCAAATACATCCTTTGCCTTTGATTTTTATATAGCGACTCATTCCATGGGTGTAAGTAAACGATTTTTGGCCAAGGCCAGACTTTTGATAACATTTCACCAGTTGCATGGTCCTCCTTGTTTTCATCATCTAGTATCAATGTTAGATTAAGGTGTCTTTGTGGCCAAAACACTTTTAAGCTCAGTGTGAACCATGTTGAGTAGAGTTTAATAAATTTCGGGTTACTGTTCATACGCAATGCTAATTCTAAGCTTGGAACGTCTTCCCATTGATAATTCATTGACTTCATAAAGTAGCGGTGAGTTGGAGTATGGAACATGTCGAACTTCAACGACAGGAAGTATATTGAAAGAATTACCAAAACTAGGATGCTGAGTGTTAAAACTTCAAAGTTTCGCATCACCACATTCGTTTCTGAAGTCTGCCAAAATTTTCCTTCTTTTGACAATTCAAGTTTGCTAAGTTAGCTATATAAGTAAGATAGATTTTATCAGATTGTGATCGCAGTCATTGCAGCCACGTTTTCTGGATGAATTGGATGAATTGCTCTTTTGTTGTTAATGGAACAATAACTAAGCTCTCCCATCATGTGATTTGCATGGTTCCATGATACATGAATCTCCGTACTGACTAATGCGAACTCTAGAACTATGCAGGAAACTAGGCATTGCTGTTGGAAAGTATTGAATAAGCTAGAAGATAATATGTGAATGAGAATGGACGAACAAGAAGTCTTTATTCCATACTGTTGCAGTTTGGCAAATAAGTGCGTATGGAAAAGTACTGTATGTTAAAAGAATGCTGCTTGTGAGGGGATACGGGGATGTGTTGATGATTGGATGTGGGTGGTGGGGTGGCATCACGCCAGTCAATATTTTCAAAATTGCGAGAAAGTTGGTCAAAAGTGACCCATGCTGCAAGAGAAACGGTCACAGAATTTTCCGTGACCTTTTCCTTATTAACAATAGTTGGTGAAACGGTCAAAACACCCCTTCCCCAGTGGAATGTGCTTCGGCACATCTCTGTGCCTTTGAACTGCTTTTTACAAATGGTTCTTTATAACACTCATATAGTTACGCTAAAGAAACAAACTCAATGTCATTATTATTGAGTTGGAAGCAAATATCATTACGTTACCAAGCCGACTCTACACTCATCATTGCAAACATACCTATATTTTACAGAGTACATGATACTACACACTGCAGCACAATCAAGCACCATAAATATAGCACAATATATTGCAACAATGCACAAAATAGTAATATACAACACAATAAAATGCACTTAATCTGCAAACTATAGCAGGCAAGGATCAGAAGAAGTATGTAAATTATTTGGTGTGCTTGAAGAATTCACAGGTACATTTCAGTATCATCTTAATTGCTTTCTCATTGCAAGGGTTACTTCCAAGAAGGAGTAGATCACATTGTAATTGGATAAATAATTAGGGTTGAAATCGCTGGCATAGGAGTTATTGTAGTTGGCTGTATCAATTGTTTTAGAGACACGCGAAAGCGGTAGAAGAAAATTGGACGGAGAGTGACTGAGAAAAAGGTATTGTCCACTGTAGAAAAAGGAATTTAATATGTTTTCTATTATTTTCCATAGTTGAAAATCAGCTGAGCGTGACTTTGAAGGGGCGCTAAAAGAGCAAAACAAAGTTTGGGTTGAAGCTTTGCGTACCGTTATTTAACTGTAATCTACCATTATTAGCATCGCACTTAATTGAAAATCTGCATGTCAAGGCTACATCAAATTCTCAAAATCAAATCCATGAATGCAAATAGATAAAACAGATGCAAGATGCTAAATAAATGATGAGCCAAAATAACATACTAAAAATTTCAGCTGCATATGCAGATGCGTCATTTTCTCTCGCTCTTGAAGTAATAACTACCCATTCGAATCACTTCTAGATACTACTGAAAGACTATTGAGCAGTTTCTATTATAAAATGGTTATATTTGTCATGTGATTTATCATGTTTCATCATTTTTAGGGATGCCAGAGAGATGTGCAAGCGCCCCCTGTCTTTCATGTGGGGGAGCAGGGAGAGCAAAAGTACCTTTTTCAAAATGCAGTAGAATCCTTTTTTGAACTTTGCTATGATGCAACGGAGATCAAATAGGCTATATAAACTGGCAAAATATGATTGAAAGAGAGAGCTATTTGTGTAACTGTGTTAAATGTATGCCCTGCTAATGGATATCTCAAAGAGGTGCCTATGCTAGGCGTAAAACTGAAAAACAAGCTACTAAAAAATATATGACACATTGTCTCCTTTTGCAGGAAAAATGTTAGCCTGTAAGGGATTAAAGATTTTGGCAAGAATATTGTAAATAAAGAATCCATTGCTTGCCAAATTAATAACGCCTTTTGCTCTAAAGATGCAGATATTTCCAAGAAATTGCAGATCTAGCGTCAAGATATTGCAGCAACCACGTGACCAATTCTAAAGGGGCATTGCGATATTAAAAGCGAAAGCCGTATGCTTCGTTTTAGAAAAATCAACATAGAAGAAATAAAACAAGCAGTTAGTCAAGTTATGTCGTCAAAAGGCTTTGGGATTGATCATATCTGCAGTTACTTCGTAAAAGAAGCCATTCCATATATTGAAAATATTCCCGTTTTTGCCTTCAGTACTTCAATTGAAGCTAGCGTATTTCCCGATACATGGAAAATAGCAAGACTAGCACCAATTTTCAAAGGCAGTGACAATATTGATAAGTCTAATTATCGTTCTAGTTCGGTTCTAGCGCTGCTTTTGAGAGTATTTAAGAAGCTGGCTTTTAACCAACTTTACAAAGAACTTGAAGAGAAGTGTTTTCTTTCCACTAACCATCATGGGTTTAGAGTATTACATTCTACTACAACACCCTTGCTAAAAAATAGCAAAGATTGGCATAATGCAATGGATAGCGGAGAAATAACGAGACTTCTGCTTATCAGACCTCAAAAAAGCGGTCGATACCGTTTATTATAATATTTTGTACCAGAAATTAGAACACTATGGTGTGAAAATCGTGCACTGTTTTGGTTCAAATCATACCTTAGTAGCAAGAGGCAATTTTGCAGACTAATGGGATTGATTCCAAACTTAAGGCTATTGAGACTGGGGTATCCCAAGGATCATGTTGGGTCCACTTTTGTTTCTATTACTTATCAACGACTTTCCACATTCGTTAAATAACTCCTTTGTTTCTTTGTATGCTGATTGTACTTCTATGCTCTAGATCAAAAGACAAGAAATGTTGAACAGAGCTCTCAACCAAGATCTCTGACACTTAGATTTTTGGTTGCAAGGGTACCAGTTCTACAGGAATGTTTTCAAGACCAAATCGTTACTGATTTCCTCAAATTAAATGCAAAAATGTTTCTGGACAGTGGTGAAAAGTTGGTGTTGCAAAGTAGATGGAGAGCTATCAAAACTACCCCTGATTTGACATATCTCGGCGTCTATATAGACGATGCTCTCAGTTTTAAAAAGCAAATAGAATAGATTTCAACTATAGTTTCAAGGGTATTAAGTACGTTAACATTCATTCCCCTTTAGAATCTTGAAAAATCTATATACGAGAATCATAAAGCCCCAATTCGGATGCTACTAATCAGTTTTGGGATGCTGTGGGGGCAACTAAAGTTGATCAACTGCACAAAATATAAAATCGATCAGTGTTCATCTTAGTTAATAGCAACTTCAGAGTTTGGTTGGGAGACAATTGACGACCCCCTACTATTCCAAGTATATATGAGCAGCGTATTGTAGCTCAAAAATCTTCAGAAATTTCTGATACTGCAATAGTGAATAAGCCAAGTGATTTTCGATGCTGGGCCAAAAATTTCTTTAAGAAGCTGTGAATCTGAAGGGGAATTAACTACCAGGCCACTAACTTCCCCTACAGCTACCTCATGGTGCCAATTCATTGAAAACTGTTCCAAAAACCAATTTACTTCCTTCCTAGCATCATTGCCATTACAAATCTTTGTTTCAATTTATTCCAAGCTTAGCACATAGTACTAGATGATGGTGCCTAAAGTAAATATCTTTTATATTCGAATCCAAACAAATGATTTGATTTTATGAGAAGGCCTTTTCTGATTTGAATTGGATGTAATAATTTGCTTGGTAAAATAGTGAAAACGTGCTTATTATGTAACAGCGGCCGATCAACTAACAACAGTATGGTGGCCCATGAGTATCAACAATTATTTTTATGCAAAATCAAACTTTTTTCTAAAACAAACGGTTGGTTTTATTATTTGGAATCATATTCATCTTCAAAGTAAGACTCAATTTCCATGTCAATTTCTTTTTTGAATTTCATTTTTACTTATAACTAAAAACGATTTCACTTTTCAAATCGAGTGATACTGATGGGAGGATCATAGTCCCTGATAATATTAAAAAAAGACTGCCTCGAAATAGAAGATTCTCGAAAATACACCTTATTTTGCTGACCTATCCATTTCACTTTTGCACGTGAAAGGGGAGTTTTCATTTCATTCATTTTCAATTCTTTAAATATGGCGGCCCCTAATACGATGGTCTCCACTGGGAAGAGAACAGCTGTTTTATCGCAACTATTTTAGCAGTTCTAATAACATGCTAAGTTCAGGTTTGTTCCTTCCTCCCCAAGAATTTTCGGACGGGGGCTGAATATTCCGACGAGGGGCTGACTACTCCGACGAGGAGGCTGACTATTCCAACGAGGGGGCTAAAATGTGGTTTTCTTGGTACTATAAACGTCAATAATCTCCGAAAGATAGTTTTCACCTTCCGACGGGGGCTAGGGTGTTCCGACGAGAGCTATAGCCCCTAGCCCTCTCCTGGCGCCATGCCTTTCCCCCTAGGAATAGTCAGTCTCTACAATTGGAATGGTTCTTGTGCCCCCTAGTGAAAAGAGTGAGATACAGGCCTGCAGAACCATAAGCTCAGAAACTAGACATGAGCAGTTAAAAAAATAAAGCTGGTTCAGCAACATTCCAACATTCGCATAACATTTTAGCTTCTAGATCCTAAACATTTTCTGCCCGCTTCGCTCACAGGAGCCTTGTCTTTCTCTTTTGCATCGACCCTCTGAATTCTCTCGAAGGCCCTATTTAAGGAAATGTCATTTTCAAAACTAGAAGCAACGATAGGAACATCAAATAATAAAACTAACCGTTTTTTTAAGAAAAAGTTTGATTTTACAGGAAAATAATTGTTGATACTCATGGGCCACCATACAACAGCGATCTCTTTAGCATGCAAGCAGCTAATGACTACGAGCTTTTCTAAATTGTATCCTTTACTAAAATAATTCAATTATGTACGATCTAGAATGTAAATAGGAAAAATAAATATATCTAATTTCAAAATAAATTGTTGGGTTTAAGAGAAAGAGGCGTAGCTGGTGGGGATGTACTCTCAGGAACCTAATAAACGTCCCCCCCCCGCTTATTAATTTTTCAATTTTTCCGACCCCCCGACTCTTATTAAGACCCCCTATACTGATAAGGGATTAACAATGCTCATGATAGGGGTGGCTACAGACTATTCAGAAGTTCTCTATCATAAGCGAAACAATCAGGAGTCTTGATGCATCACTCTAAAATCTTTTTGTCTCCAATCAGGGGTGCAGCGGGACAAGGGGGCAAGAATGCTCTTCTCGTCAAATGGTTTCTTCAAAATGATTAGATCAAGGAATACTTTAGTTTACACTCTTGTCATATAGTACCATCATACATAAGAAATTGCGAAATGTACAGTGTTTATTTGGCTTCAGGTACTTCCAAATTTGAAGTGGCGAATAGTCAAGCACTGTAGATTATTCGCAAAAATATCAAAACATTATCCGCGGAAAAGTCCCAGGAATTTACCATGAACGCGCACAATGAATTCTTGAAATTCTATGCGCAGTAAACAAACTTTCCAGTCAGGTAGCTGCCGCCTGATTGCTTCCGGTACGCCGTCTCCAACTTCTTCTATGCGTGAGTTCATTACTATTTAAATTCATTTTCTTCTATGTCGGCGCCGGTTCTTGAGCTCGTTTTTTTCTTTCTTTTGTTCCTTCCTTTCTTTCTTTAGTTCCTCTCTCTCGTTTTTACGAATGTCGTCTAGATGCAACTGTGGAGATATTTGTTGTAGAATTTCAAGCCCATCAAAGTCACGCGTCACCATACAGCATCTCCTTCCACTCGTTAATACATCTGCATTAGGTAAAAATTTGCTCACATTCGAATCATCAAAGAGCTTCTCGTTATATAGTTGCCTATCAGGTTTTACTTTGTACTTGTTTCCTTCCTCCAAAAAATTATATGAATCATTATGATCGTCCCAAATTCTATCAATAGGATAGACGAGTGGATCCTTTAAATTCATATTCTGCATGGCCGATATAATACTCTTTTTAGCAGTAATGCACCTTTTCTTGCTTATCCAAATCGTGTTTTGCAATAGGCTGGCCTAACACCAGATATTTCGTGACCTACTTCTAGGAAGGGGAAGTCCCTATGTATAAAGGGGATTTCTCCACCTGCCTTTGGGAAGTCCCCATCACAATAGAGATGTTAATCGATTTTCTGCAACTTCAGCGGAAATGCAAGAAAAGCAATGCCATAACTAGTGAAATCTCATGGAAATCGCCAACAAATAAGCAATTGTATTTACAGTAGTTCCTCGATTATCCGTTCGATTAACAGTCCCTCGATTATCCAACCATGACTATATTCTCATACAAGTGACGCCCCCCTCCCCCAATAAACGCATCGCTGTATATAACTAAAGCTAGATTTGTTAAAAGTTGTTCGATTTAGCAAGTATCAGCCATGAAAAAGCATTACGATTGTTTTAATTGCCGCGGTTTCACTGCGTGATTTGGCCTAGGGTGCTTTCCGTGTAAAACTCACGCCGGAGTTACGCCAGTAGCTCCTGAGGTATACGCCAAGTTTGAAGGTTGGCGTACACCTGAGGTGTAAAAATCAAAAGAACTCTGCATCGAGATTTGCATTTTATTACTCCAATACGCCAAAGAGTATAGTTTTGGCACTATCCAAGCCGCCACGCTGACAGGACTGCTAACTCCAAGAAGGAGGCCCTCGGGCCTAAGTTAGCTTCGGAGGGAAGAGCTGCTGCATGAGAGCCAGGGGGGTCATTCGAACATTTTGTATTTAGGGGGTCTGTCAGATATCTGCAGCTGTGCAGGTGCAAAGTCTTGGAATAGCATTCCTATCCAGATTAAACAAGCAGTTTCTATTATGTCTATAGGATGAGATCCATTCAAAGTGACGTAGTTAAGTGTAAGAAATTGCTGTCACGTGTCATCACTGGAAAGCCCCTCCCCCAAAAAAGAATCGGGTCACAACGCAAACTCTCACCCAAAATATTGGATGGACCCCTGTACATTGAAGACTGAAGTGACCCCCCTGGGCACCAACGCAGATGAGCTTTGCGTCTTGGTTTTTAAAGTGAACTTGACATCTGTCTTAGCAATTTGATAAGAATTTCATTTGGGTATGATAACAATCGGGGGTGTGCCTAAGTAGGGATGGGGGTGTCACACTCCTTCACTTTTGCCGAAACCATCGATAATTCCATACCTTGTCTGTAAAACCTGGTTTCCACTTAACCAATTCGGCCCGAGTTAGGTTCAAACGTAGTAGGTTCAAATATGGGTTCCCCTTCAGCCGAAATGACATAAGGCCTGTGTATAGGAAGTGAAGCAGCCCGGCTTGCCAGATGACCATTCTATTATCTTTGCCTGAAGGAGATCTGTCATCATAATAGAATCCTTTCAAAATCCTACATGCTTTTATGTGGGAAGGAAGCCAGCCCGGCAAGGTAAGATCTGTCGAGCGCTTTGTGAGATCCGTCGCAATAAGGATAAAATTTCTCCATTTAAGCACAAGTGGGCTAGCCCGGCTAACCTGGCTACGATTTCCCCATCTGCACAGCCGCATAATGAAAAATTGTACCACTAGCGTTGCGACAATTATTTATCACTTAACCATTAAGTGATAATTAATTGTGGGGCCCGGAGCCCAAATCATGTGCGGAGCCCTGTTTGAAAATTGTTTGTTAACCAATAGAATTCCTCAAGGTACTTTTCTTTGAAATTGTTATACCTCGAGGTTGCGCCTTGCATTTTCTTATTAAAACCACGCATACGGGGGAGTCGCAAGAACTCTTTCGCTTTGGGGTGTAAGGTAAAATGTACCTGAACTTACCTGGTCGGCAGGCTGCTCTGTTGTCACCGATCAATATCGGAGGCTGGAGGGCAAACATGGCTGTCGAATGCACTTTTGATGTATTAGACATTCTCTCGTATCTTTTTACGTACTATACGGCCTACCATGGTTGGGCCCAGAGAAAAATCTTCAAAATTAAAGCTCTCAGATTGCTTCAAAACGCTGTTTTGAAGTTGAATTTTGCAAATACGGTATTTCATAAGAAAGCCATTTTACTAATTCTTGTAGCAGAGATTGAAGAAAGAGTAAGACCATCTCTTATAGCCAGAGTCTACTATAGGGCCCACCGTGGTTGGGCCTGAAGAAACATTTTCAAACTGAAGGTTTTCAGATAGCTGGAAAACGCTATCTTGAGATTGGCTTTTGCAACTGATAGTATTTCAAAAGAGAGCTATTTCGCTGATCTTTGAAGCAGAATTTACAGCAAGTGGTATACAGTTACTGGTAAAACTAGTATACAATTACTTAGCTAATGGGAAAGAGAGAGTCAAAGTAGGTTCATCATACAGTACTTTCCAAAATATCTCAACAGGTGTCCCATAGGGGTCTGTGCTTGGCCCCCTACTATTCAATATACTTACAAGCAATGTTCTACTTAGATCTAGAATCCTAAATCTGCAATCTTGCTTATGATACAACAACATATGCATGCAACACATCTATTGATACCGTGATATTAACATTGGAACATGATTTGAAGAAATTTCTAGATTGGTTCCAAGAAGGCTGAATGTGCTAATCCAGCAAATGTTCAGATGATATTTTTGGGTCTTAAGATTAACAATTCCCTCTGCCTTAATTTTGATGGACAGGTGCCTAGTCTCCTTTTTGCTTCCTGGTTTGCAACTGGCTGGGGCAAAAGTTTTACAGAACTTTGTAGGATGATGAGCACGCAAAGAAACGAATAGCATGGACTTCAATCTCTACCTTATCCGTAAGTAGGACACTGGGATTGAAGTTGGCGTAGAAGCACAAAAATGTAAAATCTGGCGCGCTATACTAAAACCCATAATAAATGGGGGAACGTTAATTAGTTTTGGCTGATTTGTAGACCCATGACTTTTTATTTTGGCCTCCCAGTTCATTATTTTCAGCAATTTAGATTAATGTTCCGGTATGCCCCGTCAGTCATGAAAATGACACAGAAGCCTTCGGTACTGTAGATAGGCCTAGGTGATACTATAGATAGGCGATGGCATAGATGCCAAGAAGAATCGATTTTCATTTTAAATAAGCAATATTAGATATACTTCTTATTAGGAATTTTGCATTAATAATGAAGACAGTATATAATGGGTTTGTTAACTCCCTAATTTTTGAATCACCAAGAAATACTGGCTCCTTCATTATCAGAATGTTCAGCTTATCCGAGCATGTTCGAACAGGTCTACTGCTGATTTTGAAATAATGTGTGTGTATTGTTACATCGAAGAATTATCTTCAACAAGTCATCTATGGTATTTACTTTCGCAAACCATTTCATGAGTCATGGAAACAACCCGTTGCAGGCTTTTCTATAAATACTGTTTGATTATGACGACAAATCTTGATGTTTAAGGCACAGGAATAGACTCGATTTGGATGTCTGTTGCTGTAGCTCGGTGATTCTCAACGGGGGCGATATCGCCCCCAAGGGGGCGTTTTGAGAATTTAGGGGGGCGTTTTGAGAAGGTATGATATAATATATTTACTTATGAAACTGATGAAAGAAAGTATATTTCGAGAGGAGGGGGGCGTTTTAAAACAATTCGTTGAATTGGGGGGCGGTTAGATCAAAAAGGTTGAGAAGCGCTGCTGTAGCTGCAAATAAATCTTTGATAGAGAGAGTGGTGGATTGCTTAAAATCGGGTATGTACGAGCAACATCTTCGTCATTATCACATCCTTTGAACTGCCATCTGATTTAAATTGTTTGCTTGAATCGTCAATGTAGAAAATTGATGCAGTTGCAACTTTTGATATAGATGAGACGGCGTTACTGGCCTCAGCTTCACACTTTTCATATATGTCTGGTCCATTAAGGAAGAATCTGATACAATTTCAATGCTCACAACCATGAAGAACTTTGAAATCGTCATCATGTTCTTGCAAAATGTGCGCGGATTAATTTTTCTGCTAGTAAAACTTTCTCACTTTCTTAAAGATTACAGTATTACCCCGCCACTGAGAAACTCATTCCGCAAATCCAGGTTGCTTGGTACTTATAAATGGACGAAGAAATAAAACAGACCGAATAATTCCCTATAATTACAGCACGAAACTCATCAAATGTGTATTTATGTTTTAAAAGAAACCATGAAATTGGCTTTTACTGGGGTGACATTAAACAAATTGTTAGAAAATGACTATTTGAATTCAAATTTTGTATTATGAAGTGCTTGAAATATACAATGTTTCCAAATAAAATCATTTTAAAGAACTTGATTCAAAATTTCAAGGTGATTGGTTTCTCATATCGGGTGGATATGGTGCCATCTGGAAGTTTCTTATAAGTCAATTTCTTAGTGGCGGGGTAATACTGTAATGGGTGAGCAGCCCATGTCCTACACGGTTCGGGAAATCACCCGCGGACAATAAGGAAATAGAACCTCTTACTGTTGTAAAAAATCGCAAGTCAAAGCATCAAATGCTTTAAGAATATAATAATCTTAAGTGCCAAAAAACATGTAGGTTGGAAAAAATTCCGAAACTTACTAAACGGAGGGGGGGATGAAAATAAACGGGAGAGTCGGAATTGGAGAAACAGCCTTAAATGACTATAACAGCCATGGAAAGAGCAAAAACAGGTTGTGAGAAAGCTTAACACTAAAATATATATACAGAAGCATGACATTTTGCCTTGAAAATTGGGCGTACGTAGTAGTAACAAAGAAAGGAAATAAAACGAGGAGTTCGTAACAAAGTAAATTTCCTTTAAGTTAATAAACGGGGGGAGGGTTTCTAATCAGGTCTTTGGGGTTGGAAAACAATCGAAAATTAATACGTGGGGGGGCGTTTATTTGGCATCTAAGAGTAAGTTCAGAGGGCTAAAGTTGAAATTCCAACTAAAGTTTCCGAAAAAAGTGACATTTTCCCAGCCTTTTGGGCAGAAAAAACATTTTTTTCGTGCCATTCCATAAAGTTTGATATAAAATTGCAACCATTGAAAATGCGGTCCGACTATTGGCACAAAGTATTGAGTAACCTTAAAATTTTCAACAAATTGGAGTTTCCTATATAAATCCACTATCTTCCTGTAATCCACCCCGGAGGGCAAGGGTCTACCAATAATCCTAGCAAAACACAAGGAAAACTTCCAATCCTGGACCGATTTGGTGAAAAACGGCCTGTCTGTTTCTGTTTCTCGATAAGATCGTTTTTCATCGAATAACGCCGTTCATTATTACTAGGCTCAAAAACAAAATTCCAGCTTTCCAACCAAAGCAGGAGAACAACCTATAATTTTCCAGCTACTCGAACCAAATTCCGAAAAAAGCTCATTTTCCAGATTTTCGAACATTTCCAGCTTTCCAGCCGGAGTGGACACAATGTATTTTGTACCATTGTAACTAACGTTTTCTGCTCTCTTTTAGCTGTTGTTAAATCCAGGGTGGAAGCACTGCCTTAACATGAATGGTAGCTATCTTAACAATATCCAAACTTATTATAAGTTCCTACATTTCTCCAAGTGTAACCTAAATTTCAACTCTAACCTTTCCTTGCAAGCATTGTCTTTTTGAAAATTAGGTTGGGTAGAATGTAGGTGTAGACGGGTAGATTTCTTACGTCTTCTCCATGCCGTCAAATATATAAGTGACAAAGAACTCTCGCAATACCTTCAGTCATTTTTTGTCTAAAACCAGGAATCTGGCCTGCCCATACCTATGTACAGCAGTTTCAGCATAATTTCCTCGATTCCCTGCAACCTTAATTGGAGAATATAATTTCCTTCATACGTTTTTTACATATCCAGCTTCACCAAGAGCGCATACTCTTGCGCCTAGGTGAAAGAAAGCCACTCTCTCAAGAACCAAAAGCATGAACCGTTCAGAACAAGGAAGCAAGATAAACTTCATTCATTTTGCTTTCATGATTACTTTTAGCCTACTGCAAATGGTAATAAGATTGGTACCCGTAAGGCTACTTGGGGAGGTCCTCTTAAATATCTATAAAAATGATTTACATGGTCTTCAAACAACTCAGAACTTTGGAACACTATGCCACTCTCATACTTATTGCTACGAGAACCCGCAACAGCGTGATAAATAATAGATCGGCAGTCTCCCTTCCAAGTACAACAAAAAAGATTATATTCAAAAGAAGACAAAAAAAAACTGTAATAAATTAGACATTACCATAAATTCTCTTTTTAGCCCCCCTCTCAATTAAGCCCCCTCTCCAATAAGACCCCCTTTTTAGACCAAGAAATTTTTAAGCCCCAAGAAATGTTGAATACTACCAAGTGTAAATAAGCCTCATAGAAGTTAGTAAACTAAACTAAATCACGCTTTGAATGCAATAGATCTCATGCTATCAAGAATCAAAGTCATTCAATGACTTACAGCGGGTAAAAACATTCTATATCAATGGCTATTACACAATTTTTCAATTTGTTTGTTCTTCTGTGAACTAATGATGTATAAACTAAACAATATGAGTATTTTTCTCTATTGTCAAAAGGTAAATATTTAGTTAACTATTGAAAATCTTCAAGAAATTTATCAAGCCCCTCTCCAAAGTGCTTGAAATTAATAAGCCCTCAGGGGGCTTAAAAGAGAATTTACGGTACATTCACTTATAAGAGAAAATGGCAATACATTACAATGGTGGCAAAGTTCAAACTACCTAGAAAACTGCCGTCTATCTGATGCAGTTTTCGATCTGAAGTGCTTTGCTTTCTGTAGACGTTTTTTATTCTGGAAGCCAAAACCACTACCGCCACCTCTCTTTTGCAATTTATCTCCTTTCGCTGCATGAACATTCAAGTTGACACTGGGTGGAACTGTAAAGCCAAATGACGATGCAACTTTCTGAAGGTCAAGTTTACTTACATCAAAGATATTTCTATGTTGATGGGAAGCGTAGGCCTGCAGATATGAACGATATCCGTCCTTTGCTGATTTGTTCAAGTAATAATTTTTCGATATCAATTTCTCCAACTGAAAATAGACAAATATAATGCAGTATAGTCAGATAGCTATATCATTCAAAACTATTCATGCACACGTTTCTCAAGCAGTTATGTCAATCTGCCAATCTATAAGATTGAGCACATTTTGAAAATTTCAAATCAGTTACAAAGACTTGGAGGTAATGAAAAACGGCTGGTGATTGTAAGCAAGCATTAACAACTTTGTTAAGTGCATTTTGATGCCATTGTAGCATCATAGTCACGATAAATGACATCGAAACGTTTAACCAAACAAACTCATTTTAGTACAAAAACAAATCAACACGTATAAAAAACTATTTATGTAAAAGTTCCTATGGTAGTTTTATAAATCTTTATTTCTATAAGAGTCGGTACATTTACAATAATTTAAATCAATTACAAAGGCTCGTTTTCTCAGGTGACTGTAAGAAAGCGTTAACAATTTTATTGAGTGAAATCTTGATGCCATCATAGCACCGTTATAAGGATAAATGACATCCAAACGCCTAACCCAGCAACCTTATTCCAGAGATACAGCATGAAATGAGTTTGGCTGTATCTTTTGATATCAGAAATGGCACAAAATTTTCCTCCTTGAATAGTGTCTCCGCGATAATTGTTCCTTCCTTCATATAACAGAGAAGGATACTAGTAGGATATAAGCAAACTCCAAAGAAACGTATGAATAATGAAACACCTACCTGGGATTGTATATTGCATATCTTTGCCTTTGAGAAGTCATATTCGTTAAGAGTTACCTATAAGACAAAAAGTCTGTTATTTGGACTCATAATTTGATATAAGAAAAATGTAGCTGTTTCAATAGATTTCTCAGTATAGAAGATTACCATGGAAGATACCTCTGAAAAGTATTGACATTGAAAAAACATAAAAACTGAGTGTGAAAACCACCTATTTCAGAGTCAAGGAAACCAGTGGCGTACCGTCAGAGTATGCAAGGTATTCAGTGAATACCCTTGGATATCAGAAAAACTATTTTGTCAGAAAACTTATTCCCTTGAACCCTAAAATTCAACAAAGCCATTCATTATTGTACAAAATTTCCACGTTAGACTTCCATTATTGAAAGGAATACTGGGTAGGAGCAATATATCGCCACTTATTCTCCCTGCTTTGTTATCACATTGGTTACGTCATGCTATAATCAGTGCATCTTTTCCGTCTAAATTCAACCAATCAAAGTGTAGAATTTGTTAAATGGATTGGTCGATCATCAGCCAATAGAAATGAAAAATAAGCTGCGGATTTTTAGCATCTAGTATTGCTCTAGCCTCAATTTCTGCAAGTTGCAGAGCATTCTCATACAGGGCCTTTTAATGGTGCTGGCAGTGATAAGGACGCGCCGATGGGCACGAACCAGTGCTCAATTTACAGGTATTGCTCTATGTTTTGAGTGGCAAAAGATGTTGTTTTGGTACTTTACATTACACAGCTGGCAACTGACAGAATCGCATTCTTGAGATTTCCTTGGATGGGATAGAGATCCCAAAATCAAAAGGCAGCTAGCATTTATTTTTGCTTTCAATCTACTCTTGTCTGAGAAAATGGCTAAATAGCTGAAGAGACATTCATCTGAGGTAGTTCTCTGAAAATCTAACGTGTAGCATTGTAAAGGAAGGCCTGCTATGAATCATGTATGGTTTTTCCGCTTCTTTCATACTTTGACAAGTTTATTTACAAACCCAGTTAGCACAATGGAAACACAACAATATCACAATATACGGGCGAGTTTGTTTACCTGTCACAAAACATGGTCTTATTTCTGCTTATTTTCGCCATAGATAGCATAGGCATAGCATAGCTGCAAGCCATAGCCTACGTAACTGTTAATGTATCGTACCAAGTACGGGATTCATCCATGGATATTCGGCTATTTCAACATCATTAGGCATATTATTCATACATGCCTGTTTGCCCTTCCTTTCCTTTCCCATGTTCTCACCTCTTACTTTCGCATAGTTTGTAATTATATCAAAATATTCCATCTTTTTTCTACTAAGACTATCAAATTTCTACGGCTTCCTAATTTTCTCCATCTGGAGAAACTTTCAATATGTTTTAACATATGTATACCCAGGCTCAAGAAGCCACACCCAGCCACACCCAAAAAACTTCTGATAGAATACCCAGTTGCAGAGGTCACGCTACGTCACTGAAGGAAACAGGTGTGAAACAAATGTAAGAAAGTATAACAAAAGGTGTGTGAAGCTTTAAATCCTTAAAAGATGCAGACAAATGATGAAAAAACTAACTGCAGAATATCTGGTGATCTATTTATCCTTAAAGTTCTACTGTCACTTTATGGAATACACAGTAAGAGGTTTACCAACAGAAAGTCAGATAAATAAGAAAAGCTTATATCAAGAGCATTAAATTTTCCTGCAATCAATCCTCAAAAATGCAACTTAAGTATTCATAAATGTTCCAAGTCTATAACAGGAAAGATTGGGGTACTTAGGATTATGAACATTTATATATCTGTGATACTAGGAAAAACAGATCTTGAGTTTATCTAACAGATATATACTATATTAGCAAAAAGTACCTTGGCATGTTTCAAGTATCGTAAGAACCCTAGTTCTTCAGGTAGCAGGAACAGTAAGCCATGCCCTTTCCCTTGTGTCCCACGGGCAGTTCTTCCCACTCGATGAATGTATTCCTTTTGGTAAAGAAACCGAGTCAAAGAAAATACTAAATGAACAGCATCAAGAACTTATCAATGCTAATGGTCTTGGTGATGAAGAAGTATCAAGGACCAAAAATGAATAATCTATCCTTTGAGCGCCAATTGTTTTTGCAACATTTGCTAGAGGTACAAATCAAATCTTCCACATAGCTCCAAAGATTAGCATCCTTTGCTATGAACATGTAATTGGAATAACCACAAACCAAAGGCAAATCTACCCAACAATTTTCTACAAGGAGAAATACTAATGACTAATTTATGGTTCACTCTAGCTCAAATACCTTCAGAAGATGCTAGTATTTTGAAACATAAATATCAAATTGTGTAATCTATAATACAGTTAGAAATATATGCCAGCAACTACAATAATAAAGATTACCTTTGGATCATCTGGTGGATCATATTGTACTATCCAGTCAACCTCTGGTATATCTAGACCCCTGGCAGCAACATCAGTGCACAATAGTACACCAGAATCTGCTGTGCAGAATTCAAAAAAAGTGCTTGTCCGTTTTTGTTGCTTTTGCTTCCCCTATCAACAGAACAATAATAACACAGTAGAAAGTCATGGATTGTTGATAAAAATTGGTGCACTTGCAAAATTGAAGTAAAAAAACTATCATATATTTCTAATGCATTTGAGATAAATATTCAGTAGTCCACTTACATGTATGTCAAGTACTGGTATGTCGATATAATTTAGTAGCTCTGAGTGATACTTCACTGAGTTGCATGATGAAAAGAACACCATAACCTTCTTTTTCAAATTCTTTTTTAAAAAAGTAAACAGCAGTAGAAATCGCTTTTCTGATGGAACAACAATATAACCCTGAAATGGATGGATAGGTTATGATAAAGTTACATAACACTTGCAAGGCAATAAGCAAGATAAGACTTTCATATAAGTTATGCCATAAAAAATCTTCATATGGTTCCAGCTACCTTACAAACAACTATGGAACACATTGCCATTCCCTGCTTTCCCAAAATCTATAACTTATCATCCTTCAAATCCAACATAAAAACTTGATCTTGTCTCTCTATCCATTTAACCTTTCTCCCTTTTCTAAATTTTTCCTTTGTTGGGGCACTTCCATAGGCCCTAAGGCCTTCCTTGTCACTACATACTAAAAAAAACAAGGCAAATGTAGACAGGTACTTCAATGTCTACATGGCATATCAAAGGAAATGATAAAAAACCTTTGATGAGGATGGATGTATGTGTTTTGAAAATTATAATAGAAATAAGTTAAGAGAAAAAGTAGGCCAAGAAAATGTCACTGTTCCAGTCATATGCAATGGGAAGTAAAACATTGACAAAAATGTTCTAGACATATGCCAAACATGGCTATATGAGACAAAATACAGGAATAACCAGACAAATGTTTCCAACCACATCATTCTCTAGTTTTTCAACTCTGACAACAGAAGAAGCTGCTACTAATTTAGTCAATAAAATACCTGTTCTAAGCCTTCTACAGTAGCAGACTCCTTGTGGTCATCAACTCCTACATACAGTGGTGCCTTTTTCAATGACAATCGTGCTAAATCTTCCACTTTTTTTGTTTGAGTTGCCGAGAAGAGCATTGTCTGTCGTTTTTCTAAAAAAAATTATACGACAGTTAATTGGCAATTAGTAAAGTCTATTGAATGGGGCATACTGTTCTGGTCCAAAACAATAAAATTCCACAACATACCTCATACTACTCAACAACTACACGCATTTGTATTTTAGAAGATCATAAACTCACTTGGCAAAAGTCGTACTATCTGCTTCATTTCCTCCTCAAAACCAATTTGCAAAATACGATCTGCTTCATCAATAATCAAACATTGCAGATTTTTTACAATGAAATCAGGTGTGTTCTGAAACAACAAAATTTACAGAAATCAGCAAATCGCTAATAAAGACTAGGCACTGGGTATGAATAAAAACACCATTGGCACTCCTAGCAAACAATTTGTATATGACAAGGTGGTGGCTATAAACTTACTCTTTCATTTTCTCTTTTGAAATCAATTCATACTATAGAACAGCTCACATTTAAATAAAAGCTTTTATGATGCAATGATAAAAACCTATCCATGAAAGCTATGCAAACCTGCTGCTATTCAAAGCCTAGCATGACAATTATTTTCCAAGAGCTTTCAAAAATCCAAAGCACTGGCCACATATCCTTAACAAAGACTTTTACACATACTGAAGGAGAGGAACAAGACAACTGCTAATATCATTTTTTTGCCTTGTCAAGTATAGATAAAATAGTTTGAGACAGAAAACAAAATTACTCTCCAATGAGGCTTTTGCCTGTACTAACAGAACAATTTCATTTCTTAGAAAGTGGAAATAACACACATACTTGCAAATGATCTAACAATCTCCCAGGTGTTGCAACTAAAATATTGACACCTTTTTGAAGCTTTTCCATTTCTGCTTTTCTATTAGCGCCTCCCATAACTAGGCCATAAGTATGCTGATGGTGAGCAAGAAGATCCCGCAAAACCCCAAATGTTTGTAGTGACAACTCTCTTGTAGGTGATATAATTACTACACCAGTGCCTGAAAAGGAAATGAAATGTCAATAACTGGAATGATTTTCAAATTTCTAGCTTTTTTCACAGACAAATACTACAGCATTGGACAGACTTTTAAGCATAGACAAAGAAAATCTAATATAGGCTATTATTTGTATAAAATATATCCCTATTTCCCACTGTGATATAGCCATATATGTAGTAAAGGGGTGGTAGGAGGATGTAGCTTCCCCCTTCTGTTGGAAAGAAAACCATTTGATATAGGGGATTCTTTCTGCAAGGACAATAGCAAATTATGTCTGTTTCTCAAATGAATCTTTGCCCCTTTGGACAGCAATTTTACAACCCCCTGAAGCTAATGGACATATTCTCCAATCCAGAATAGAAGGGGGTAGTAATAGTTGGGGCTTGGACTAAAGTCTAAAGCTAAATAGCTGGGGGAGGGGTCACAATAAACAAGGGGGGCTGGTATCATGTCCATGAATCATAACACCTTACATACTAGCCAATATACTAAAATTGTTTCCATCATCCTCTGTAAATACCACCACCATTGGTATGACTTTCAGCCACATTGTCAGTGCTTTTGAAGGCAATTTCTCTCTTTTTAGGCAATCATCTAGCAATACAAACTCTAGGTCTGGGTCAGGTGTTGTCATCTTTGGTCCAAATAAGCAGAGGGGGGGGGTTGTGGCAGGCCTCATGAAAAATATATTGTACCTGCTAGCGCAGATCTGAGAAAACTTTGCCTGAAGAATTTGAAGTGTGGCATTTTGTGCCTGTGAGTCGCTCGCACAAATTAATGAGCTCTGGGTTGCAGGGTGGGTTGCAATGAGAATTTCAGGGTGTACATGTTTTCAAAAAAATAAGTCGGGGTGAGGGGGACATCTCTTCTGGTGTGGAGAGCAATACATGAATGTAATCTATACCATTATATTCAACTTAAGGCCTATAACAAAACTTCAGAAGCATAGGCTTACCATTTCTTGGCTTGAAATTTAAATTATAAAGAAGTTCTACAGCAGGCAGCAAAAATGCTAAGGTCTTTCCACTTCCAGTTTTTGCTGCACCCAATAAATCACTGCAATAAAAAAATCAAACATATCTTTGATTACTGCATCATAATATCACCTTATGACTTAATGGAAAGATTGCACATATGTTAAGTGGGCCAAGTTTCACAAAGAAAAAGGACCAGCTTTACATGGTTCATGCAATGCAAGAATAAACAGGGCTATTCAAATTAGACTAAGTAGTCTATTTTGATGATTCAATTATTTTTATTGCTTTGGAAACAGGACAATTTTGAATTAGTCTTTTCAGTACTGAAAAGAGTAGTTCAAAGTTTTCCTATTTGCAAAGCAATAAAAATAATTCAATCATCAATTTCTGATAGGCATGAAATGAAAGCAAATAATCAAAAATTAAAATCCACAAAATATCAAAGTATGGGGATATTATTCTATCATCTTGCTCCCTGCATTATTACTTCAAAACCTGCAAATTATTTGCATTCCTGTACTCTGAATGCATTCAAAAAGAACTTAAGTGAAAAATATAAATATCACAGAATCTTTAATGACTACAATGACATTTAGCGGATCTTTAACACAGCACATATGCAAAACTCTCAAAAATTTGATCACCCCTCTTTTTTGTGCTCATAAATGTAATCATACTTGTAAAAATACACTTTTTCAGCCCTCCTCTAATACTGAGAATAGCATCTGAAGTCCAATACTTCTAAAGGAAAGTATCTTTCATTCAAATGTTAACTCAAAAAAGTTGAGAGTGAAACCAATATCAATTACCGTCCAGCCAACAGTGGCATTATAGTTCTATGTTGAATCTCTGTCATTTTTGTGAATTCCATATCCTTAATTGCTTGCAATGACTTGTCAGACACCAAGCCTTTTAATGAAATGAATTCTTCACTTGGAGGTAGGCTTCCAGCTAAAAAAGGTAATGGTGATTAGGACATATATCATTCATTTGCAGAACAAAAATTAGTGAGCCAAATCAAAGTGTAAGCACATGCCTAACAGTTAGATTCCACACTAAAAAAGTGTATGACTAAATGAATGCTAAGTTGAATCCACATTAAAAAATCCAGCATTAAAATGGGGGGCACTTAAAGACACTTAAAGACACTTTATGATACCCGAGAGGCATTTTGGCCATATTTTTCATAAGCAATGACAGTAACAAATCTATTCAACAGCTTGCAAATTAATTCATGTTTCTTCAAAACAAGGTTTCACAGAAAATTCTTGATAAGAATGACCGAATATGTTGATTACAAAAATAGTTATTTTCTTATAAAAGAAGGAATTGCTGATTTGTTTCTTTGCTTGAAAATTGGTTATTGGTTGTAGTGATACATACAAATTTTCAAAAAATTAATATGCAAAACAGAGATATCAGTATAAATCAATAGTGGGCTTGAACCCACCCCAAGAACAACAACAAAAAACTCAAAAGTGTGCCCTTCAATATTTGGGATAATATTGGTCTCACTTGTTAACACCATAGGCATAAGTCCTACCTGATTCTGGTGTGGCTTTCCTTTCTTCATCTTTCTCTTCCACATTTTCATCCCTGTCATTTGCTTTAGCTTCACTTTCTTCATTGTCTTGCCTAATCTTCTTTGGCTCTTAAAAAAATTGTTAAAAATACTACTTGCAAAGTACTATTTATAATAGATACTTGCAAAATAAAAAATGTGTAAGCTTTTCTTAGCCTAGTACTCAAACTTTCTTAAATTTTCATGATTCTGGTATCACAACTTTTTTTAACACTTTCTTAGCAAAAATATGGTGAGCTCAAATGTTTTTCACATGCACACTAGAGGACAGTGAAAGGCTCCATGTAACCTGAAATTATGATAAGTCTTAGTAAATGGCAGAAGCAGAACTGTTTGAGGAAAGCCAATAGAATATCCATAAATTTTATACTCAAAAAATTGCATTTTAAACAATTATGCACTTCTAAACTTTCTTAGGTCTCAAACATCCAGTACCGAGCTTTCTTAACTTCTAGAGCAGTTGAGTACAACTTTCATATAAACCATTTCAATAAAAACGTGTAGTTGAAATGAATGTTTCATATAAAAAATCTGTAAATAGTTAATGCTCAAACTAAATACCAAACTCTTATAGAGAAAGAAGTTGTTATAGATACTCAAAGGAACCAGTAACTTCATGCAACGCATATTCTTACCATTTTTTTCCAAATTCTTGCTATCGCTTTCATCAGATTCATCTATTTCTCTTTTATAGGCTCTTTTTTTATGCACTCCGGATTTAATCTCTTCTTTTGCAAAATTTTCTAGAAATAAAAATATTGTCGAGAGGTAAAAGGCCAATACTTTTAACACACATTCATAAGCTGATCCCAAAAAATAACTGGCAATTTTCCTCCCTACTGTCAATTTCCTGGAAAATTAGACTAATGCCATGTGTCTTGCAAAATGTAATGCTAGCTTTTCCACTGTCGCTAGCTGTCCCACACTGTATGTCATGATAATTTACATATGTAAACGCACCATCTCCATTTACAACAGTTGTATCATCTTCCACTTGCATCTCTTTCACAGTTTTCTTATTCTTCTTTAGAGGCTTTTTAAGTTGTTTTTCTTTTAGCTTCTCTTTCCTTAGCTTTTGGAGTCTTTTTAGTTTCTTCAAGTGGCGTTTCTGTGGATCCATGCCGCTTCTTTCTATTTTCTCACACCACTGTCCACACTAGGTTAGGCCCACTCTTTATGAACGTGCTTGCTTCGTTAGTTTCCAGGCCTCTTGTTGTTGCCATGTATAATGACGCAATGGTTAAGTATCGTAATGCCTTGATTAAGCGCCCATCCTATTGGCGTCTACCCTCGAAAGGGCTCATTACTCTGTCGCAAGAAACAGGACTCATCAACACCTTTGTGACATCTATTCTGGCCCTTAATTGTGAGGTAAAGGGAGGTAGATCACCAGAGATACAGTTGCAGTCTCTTTTAGCTTTGTAGCATCTCAATGGCAGCAATTTTTTCTTTTCCTCAAACTTTGCACCAAAAATTCTTCATATTCAATCTCATTTGTTACTTCTGTGTACTTGGCTAATACCAACAGTCCGATTTTTTGCTTTCTTTTGCGAACAACTTCATTGTTCAAGTTTTTTTCTGATATCTATTGTATTTCATTTTATTCCAACCACCTTGAGATTGTTTGAATAAGCAAGCCCCCTTGAATAAGCGCCTACCTTTGAGGATGAAATGTTTATAAGCGCCTGGACGCTTAATGGAAGTATTGCGATTAATTTCACTCCTAGATTATTGCATCTATCACAGGGGGGGGGGGATATTCAACAAGCACCTATGTAAATTACTTATGTTACGCAACGCCAAAAGTAATAATGCTCAAACGAGCAGAGAGTGTTAGACCTTATCAATGGTCTAAAACTCTTTGCTTGTTTGAGCATTTTTTTGGAAGCATTAGTCTGAAAGTGATAAAATAAAACTATTGCAGTACATTGTAAGTTCAGGGAATTTGAGCTATTGTGTTTTGTTATACTGCATCAAGTTATATTTTGCACATAGATAGAGGCTTGTGTAGGGGGGTTTCATGCCAGAATATCCTTGTATAACTGAAGTTCTAGTCTTCACCCTACTACAAAATAAAAACATAAATACTTTCTCCAAATTGGTGAGACACAAAAGGCAAGCAAAGGGGCGAAAGAACTTCCTTGCACAAGCAAGGATTGTCACATTCCATACTGCATCTAGTCGAGTCAAATTCTTATTGGTCCACATACAGTGTAACTCGAAGTGAATGCTTGCCACAGCACCCTCCATCTTCAACAATAGCTTGGTTGCATTAGAAATATAGTAGCATCATTGGCCTCTCTACGATGACAAGCAAGCAGATCAAATTGGACTTGAGGTATGGTCTGGTTATAATCTGTTCCCGTTTTTAGGCCAAGCTTTTATCTACAGGACTTGTTAATAAATTATAGCTCAACAAGCTGGTAAACTTGTCCATCAAATTATACTGTCAATTTGCACATGAAATGGGAAGTAACTCTTGTCTACAATAAATCTTCTGGGAGAGCCCTGAACAAGCCTTTCATTGTCGAAATAATCATTATAGAACAGTACCTCATTACAACTATGTTCTTACTAAAATGAGGACGGTAACACACACTAATAGAATAATACTTGGCCTATCAACAGAGCAAAATTGCAAGCCCACGTACAACGTCAAAATAAATTCATGTGTTTATTTAGTCACGAAAGTTAGGCCCCGAGTAACCAGGAAACAAAAACAAAATATGACGGAGCATCTACTAATATTTTTCCGTTGAAAAAACTCTACAAGATCTTCATTGTAATACAGCAGCAAGGGCGAAGAACAACAACAAAAACACAATCATCAGCATTAACTATAGATATCATCATCGTCTACACAACATGTCTAGGCTACCGGCAAACTTAACAACGATCTATTTACCAAGTATTACATCATTTACATGAACTGTTATGCATTCAGATAATTTCATTTAAGTCAGTCAATACAGATTCCATTTATTTTAATAGCTGCAGTAAGGTGAAACTGATGAATATAAGATTTTAATTTAATCTGCCGTTCAAAGCCTAATTTAGCTGTAAGAGTCGGATAACAACGTTAGCAAAGGTGCTCTGAAGATTATTTGCACTGGGGGGGGGGCAAGCACGGTGAGTTTCAAAAGTAGCATCTTTTCTACAAGACATCAGTTAAAGATAATGTATCGTTTACATCTGGTAGCAAATAGAGATGAGTACTACAAATGAACACTTAACGAACGTTAAGGGGCTCTAGCAAAGCGTCTCTAGAAACATTTCTTAATCAGATTTTCTTAGAAATAACGACACTATATCATGACAAACAGCCATTGTTCAATTTTTTTACTTCAATTTAATGCCCTAATATTCACCTATCGTCCTGTGTGAATCAATGTTTGTGCCCAAAGATAAGAACGTGAGGTGGGTATATACGATATCAAAAAACTATAGAACGAAGTAAATGCTGATTGTAAGACAAGCAAGCTTTATAAAGTAAGATAAATGATGAATGATAGCAAATGATGATACATTTGACGACTTCAAAATTACACGAAGTCTATTTCCGGTTTCAATCAATACTGGTGTTTTTGATCTAATGTAATTCATGATAGCTGTAGTATCTTTAACTGAGCCTGGTTGATGCCCAGACCTTCTTGTTCGTAACATATCGTAGCCTGCCCCACCTGTGGCCATGTAGCTTGAGATTATGACCTGCAAAGTGCATTGAAGCGAAGAGGTACTTAAAATAACTTCTTGATCAACTTAATGGAGAATTACGCTACAATGCCTATATTCATAATTGATGGTGGTGATGATAATGATGACGATGATGATGATGATGATTGATGATAATGAAGATTGCTGATAATGATCATCATAATTGATGGTGATGATGATGATGATGATGATGATGATGATGATGATGATGATTGCTGATAATGATC
>WIPJ01007880.1:646569-657236 GCA_018155075.1 Cassiopea andromeda | reverse complement strand
ATATATATATATATATATATATATACATACATGAACACCCGTGCAACTAGGAAAATTGTCGAGGACAGGAGGGACCTAACCTACGTAAATCTGCACGCTACAAAGTTTGCAAGAAAATATAGCTTTGAATAACAAAGCACATATATAGAAAAGAAGAAACATTGAAAAAATGTTCCCCAATGATTCCCTGTAGTTGAGCACTTGGTGGGAGGAGCTTCTAATCCTTGTCCACAAATGCGGTGCGTTGATAGGGAATCTGGTAATAACTGAAGATATTGCTAATGTGTCTACAAAAAAAACAACATATTACCTTGGTGTGGTTTTTAGTAAGTAGCCACAAATTCCAAGCTGTTTACTGCCGACTTTGATAACAAGACTGGACTCAAATAACTTTCTTTTAGGCCATGCTGTTTCACGTGTCACGTCAACGTTCGACATAACAACGGATGCATTCATTTTCTCCAAGTACTTGATTGTATGCTGAACCCCACCATCAAAATCGTGATTTCCAAGAACCTAAAATATTCAAGAATTAAGAAAATAACGAAATCAGGTAAGAGCGAAACTTTCAACTCGCTGAATTTCAACAAAAGATGCACCTTAAGGAAGCTCACAGAAGTAGCTTCAGGCATCAAATTGGTTAAGGGTTCTTATTGAGGGCAAATCATTGAAAAATCTAGTACATGTAGACAAAAAATCTCTAAAGCTCTAAAAAAATGTGAAAATTATTGGAAAATTTCAAGTCTCGGAAATCTCTAAAAATACATGAAACTTGTCAAGGAGCTCAAAGGCCTCTAAAAATTTTAAAAAACGCTAAATTTTCAAAACATCTCCTGATAATGTGAAATTCTTCAAAAAACAAAACATCTATAAAATATATGCAACATTCCAAAAGATTTTTAAAAGCCAGAAAATCTTTGAAACATAAATGTCTTTCAAATCTTTGAGACATCTGGAAGTCTCAAAATCTCTCACACCTTTGGAGAGTGATTTAGTTAGTCAAAATTGCTTGTGCAAAACATTTCCATTGAGCACGGAAGTCAGGGATGCCAGAAAAGGGTGCAGAGGGGAGCATGGGCTCATCCTGCTTTCAACTGCGAGAGCAGGGGGAGCAAAAGTGACCTTTTTGAAATGCAACAACTTACTTTCCAAACGCTAATATGGTACAACGGAGATCACATATGCTATAAATAAACAATTCTCACTTACGAGTTTGCCAAAGGGCAACGAAAATTTTGGGGCTTAAATTTTAAGTGTTTTATATGTGTTGATAATCATGGTTTTAATATAATTATATTAGGTATGAAACTACCGAAATACAATTTGAGTTATAACAAACAGGATCTGATCGATGCATTGGCAAGAAGCGCCAGTGATCGAAAATTTAGTATTTGATTGGAAAAGACAATTACTTATATGATTGTGAGATACAGTACCCACCAAAAGAATCGTCCCATTGGAGATTTGCAACACAAAACTTCATTAAACACTACAATGTACAACAATAAAGTCAAATTTCCACAAAAAACTATCTACTAGTGTCAAATTTAATTCTATACAAGTGAAACAGTACACACCACAAGAAACAGTACTTTAAGCTCGACCGAGCATGAAAAAAATTACATGGGACGTTTCTTTTGGTGGCTCCTGATATTCCCAAAGAAGTGCCTCCGCAGAACTCAATTTCTCAGACGATTCTTAGGACATATGAGGACCTGGTCTAATAAAAGCCCTATACTCTGTGTAGACGATATTCTTCAAAGGTCTCAAGTATATTAACAACGCAGAAAGCATAGAGATGGGCATTAAATTGAATAAATCAGCTGAGACTTCTATTACATAACAATAACTATTAAATGTTAATGGTAAATTCTTGATCATTCTTTTCTATCAACGCTAGTTTATTTCTCAAAATTTTCGCCAAACTCTACATTTCTCCTCTTAAATTTCATTTGGCAATTATCGAAACTGCGTTCAGATAAAATGACTACTCTTGATTTCCAAATAGAAGGGGTGGTTGGAATAATATAGGAGTTGGAAGTTTATTTAACACTCTATTAAACTGGGGGGATAAACAAGGTGATTGGAATAAACGGCATGATTGGAATAAACGGGGTGATTGGAATAAACGGGGCGATTAGAAGAAACGAGGTGATTGGAATAAACTATTTATTGAAAGATTGAGGAGCTATAAATTCCTAAGTCGAGTTTCAAAAGCCATTATATTAGTAATTTCCATTATGCATTATGTTCAAAATAATTATCGCAAGATGCAAATTTTAGCATGGCAATTTTGTAGCATGGCACTTTTCATCCAAGTCAATATCTACTATCGTTGAAAACTAAGAACAGAAAAATGAAAGTAGAAATAAAATAACTGAAGAATAAACTGAAATGCAAGAAAAGTAGAATTGGAGTTTGACAATTTATTAAAATACATTATTCTAGATATTATCTTGCAACAAATAGGGCTAATATTATACACTGATGCGTCATTCATTTTCCTTTCATTTCGCCCGTGACGATAGAATGGCAAAATTATTTGCCTCTACATCTAAGACCAACTTCGATTCGGATCAGTAACTATGGCATTGAAGATGTAATCTTATTCTAAACCAAAGTTTGAAGTATCTGTAGATCAATTTCACCTAGGAAGAATCACCTTATGAGAGTGATCCTACCAGGGGTCGGGGGAGGGGATCTTGAGGTGCGACCAGAAAAACTGTATTGGGACAACGCTTTCAAGCTCTCACAAATGCGAGGACACCCTCGTTTTCAAAAGTTTTCCGTTGCTAAGAAAGTTATATGAGATGTAGTAAATGCAGCAATAGCTTGTAGAATTTTGGTAAAAGGATGTTGCTTAGTAACACCATTATTCTAATATCAGTGAATAAATTTGAATCATTTTGAAGCAGATCTGCAAATATGTTCGATGAAGTACAACTCTGCAGCAAAGAAAGAACGGAATAATTTTTTATATCAATTAGTAGTTAATATAAATAACAGTTTCTTGGTATAATTGCAAACTAGTTTACATATTCCTTTTGTATGAGGCAAAAAGGTCAGGAACTTATTCTAATAAGTTCAAAATCCTAAAGGAACTTTTAAATTTCGAACATTTAATCACCGAAGATATAAATGAGGTGGAAATGATGTCTCAAAGATGGCGCCAAGGAAGAAATGTTGCGGCTACAAAAGTGCCTATAGTGAATGAAGTGAGCATGTTTATCGGTCCATGGCTTTCAGTCAGGCATGTAGCTGCATGGGGCACGAAGGGGTAATGCAACCACAAATGAAAAATTTTGCATGGTTTAGCTCCCCTCCCCCCAACAGAATTATTGATCAGGAGATTTAAACAAGTAAATAAGGCACTTCATCCCCAACAGGCAAGCTCTGCCCTTCCAGGGCATTTCTTCTAGCTATGTGCTAGAAATGGGTTTTACTTCCACCATAGGTTTTATCAAAAGTCTTTTGACAAGGCAAAACACACTCGACATGAATGTCGACGGTTGAAAAGTCGAGAGCGCTTGGACGGGGTTTTACCTTCCCTGATTCCGTAATTAAACCCAAGAACAACTGGCATCAAATATTTGACTGAGTCCTGCGCTTAATGATGGAGGAACAGGTGCTTATTCGAAAGAATGGGCGCTTATTCGAGGGTGTGCTTATTCATTATTTTTCTCATAAAATTTTCTTCACAGGGTGAGCGATTATTTGAGGGGATGCCTAATGGAGGGGGCAGCTAAGCGAGGCAATACGACAGCTTTGTGAGGAACCTCTAAAACCCAAAATATACGGAGGGTAAGTTAACTAATTTTGGGTGATTTCACAACCTCTGCTTCTTACTCTGACCAATCCCTGTTTATTACTTGTAGAAACTATGGAGTTACTGTAGATCTAAGAACATCATTTCTCGAAACACGTAAATGCAGTAACCCTCATGTCTTGTGTTTTGGTGTTTCTAAATGACGTTAGCATTTTGCAAAAACATAAATGTTTTATTTTTGTAAGGAAATGATCAATTTGCTTGAGCCTTAATTTACTTAACTTTTCCCGACTTTGAGCAAGAGATTTTCTAAAAAATTTTTAACTTTTACTGAAATAAATAGGCCAAAATGGGTTGATGGGCCAGATTTTCTTACTACTAAATAGTCTTTTTTATATAAGAATCTTCTCTGTTGCCCAGTACTGAAACTTTCTTAACTTTTTCACGATTCCAGTATCAAAACTACCTTAAGATTTTCTTAGCGAGCGTTTTGAGTTCCAATGTTTTGCCCATGCAAATCATGAATGGAAAGTGAAAAAGCTTAGTAAATAAGACTGCAATTTAGTAAACAAAATTGCAGTCAAAAAGTAAACAAAATGTTGACATAGCAAACCAATGGTATAATAGCAAGCTCTAAATGGGTCAGTGCGAGTAATATCGAAAGGACTGATCAGTGATCTAACGCAATATCATGTTCACATTTCACATTGTTGTGATTCACCTTTGTGTTGAACAAGTTCAGTGGCTGTCCTACAGGGAGGCCAGGGGGCAACGTCCCCTCAGAAATGTTCTTAGCTCCTTTGCTGGCCCCCCACTTTTCTAGGAAGGTATGAAATTTTGAATTTGGAAATAAGTAGCTGACTGCAATTAATCGGAATTAGGAAGGTGTACACGGAATGAACATGATGCTTCTAGATTGCTACGGTACTTTGACTTACACAAATCGTCCCTCTAGCCTTCTTTGTGTCTTTTTAATTTGCATGTAGGCAGCTGCTTGTAGTAAATTTCCAAATTTTAAATATACTTTCGTGCACTTGTAGCACTTTCCATTATGTCATCGTCCGGTAATCTTGTCGTTGTGCCTGCTCACCTTCATTGTTGCTCTTTCATTTGACATAGCATACAAAAGGGGCCAATCTCTATGCTCAACAAGAGCACTTTCTTAGGGCATATAGGACGTGGTAATGCAATTTTCTGAGGCTTCGCCACCAGACCTTCTTGTTCATTCTCTCATACAGGGGCCATGGTCCCCATATATTCTTCTGGTTAGAACCACCTTTGACCGATTGATGTGCAATTTGTATAAACTTGCTTAGCCCTTTCCTTGTAGGTCTAAAAGCGTCATAAGTTGTTAGGCTTTCCAGAACTATGCTACCTATAAACCGATTTTTTATTAACCCAGGAATGGGAGTTAATCCCTACATTTCTATACCGGGGAGGGTCCATTTTGGCAATTTATTTTTGATTCTCAAATATTGAGTCACAGTATTGAGGAGCCCCCAAATATAGAGCCTCATAAATTTGAGACCCTAAATATTGCTACATATTTTGGATTATCCCTTTCGTAAAATGTCGTTGAATGTCATAACATTTGGGATGACGTCTTTATTTTAGTATTTACAGTATTAATACTAAAGAAGTTTGTTTCCTTTGCAACTTTTCTCATTCCGAAATGTAATACATGACACCATCATTCATATTCTTTACCTAGGTATAAAATAGAGCAGCCAATGTCGAATTTGCAATGAATATTTTCTATGCAATCGTAGTTCCGCGCTGTACTTCCCGAGGCTTTTCTCCCGTCATTATCAGCCATTAAGATTCCCCATTGATGTGTCAAGTCACGTGACAGAGTCTGCATTCTAGTCCTACTACTTCTATGGTTTATACTGCGTATTAGCGCCGAAGTGAATTAAATTCATGATTATTGGTGAATTAAATCAGTCGATGCGACTTAGTTTTATACTGCGAATTTGTGGCGTCATGAATTAAATAGAAGCGGAAAGTTCCGAATGAATTTCCAGATGAATCCGGTATCTATCATGGGGGCATCTCCCTTTGCGTATACTTCAAAAAATCAAAGTCCTTCCCGCGCCCAATGGCGCATAGGGCGGCGCCTACGTCCGTTTCTATAGCCCTAGGCCACGCGTCTGCGAAAGCAGTGAAGGCTACAGCGGGGGGCTGATCCCCTGGTAGCTCCGCGTGTTTTTATGTGCACAGAAAAGTTGCTCTTGTCACTCGACAGTTTTTCTTTAATCATCTTTCATCAAAATCAATCCCACCAGCCATTAGTTATCGACAAACCGTCACACAGTAAATGGCTGTCCTTGGGTTTCTACTTTTTGGACAGATGATTTATGTGTATTTGGTGAGTAAAATTGTCATGAATCGTGGGGCAAAACTATGGAACAGCCTACCAACAGAAGCTAAAAGAGCACCTACTCTCAGCACCTCCATAAGTTTAACAAGTTAATTTGCATTGTGCCTCTATCCTTTCCTCTAAAATATTTTACTGTATCTATGATTTACTATTATGCCTTTTCTTTTTCTACTCCCTGTTTCATATGATATTAATTAATTTCATATTATATTGTAATTAGGCTTGTAATTATATATTTAGTAGTTACTTTGTATTATATTTTATCATAAACAGAGGGTCCCTTGCAAGTCAGCGATTTCTGAAGGGTCACCCTCTTTAAACATTTAAAATGAAATAAAATGAAAATGAACGCTGTATATATGAATCACCGTCTACTTTCAATGAAAGAGAAAGGAATCTAGCTGCTTGCTTCTTCTTGCTAACTACCCTACGCACTTGCTTAACGGCTCGTATAATCTCACACTTTTCTATCGTTCTATCGTGCTGTTACTTGAAACCATATTGGAATAACCTTTGAATTCTCCCGCCTACTCATTGGCGCTGCGTTGCCTAAATCGCAGCGTTCGCATTACAGGCAAATTAATTTACTTTAATTCGCTTTAGCGATAATACGCAGTATAAACTAGGCCTTAGACTCGAAAATTTACACGGACCCCTGTGTAGAAAGGTAGGGAGTACCCCCTGTTCTCATTACTACACCCCAGGGGGTCACTTGAGCCTTCTATGTAGGGGGCTCCATCCGACAATTTTGGGTGAGGGTTCGCGTTGTGACCCGATACTTTTTGGGTGGGGCTTTGCAGTGATGGCACATAATAGCAGTTTGATACACTAAATAACTTTGATTTTGAAACATAAAGCCCTTCTTTAACAATCTAGGAAGCAACTCCTTACCATAGCATCGTATCGCAATTTGTTTATGAAATAGGCCGTTGCATTTCCTTCAAAAACATCATACCAAAGAGTGCCGGTCTGCTGATCACCAGCATCTAGTGAGATGACATTTGAAACACTTCTTCTTATTTCTTTGAGCTTTGTGGCAATTCTTGCTATTCCACCGTAGCATTTCCCTTGTTTTCTGTCTGTTTGCTTGCACATCGAACCATACTCATCAATCTCTTCGATTCTACTATGAATGTCATTTGTGTGCAGCACTGTTAGGCTGAAATGCGACTCACCACTTATAGATAACGAGAAAAAAATTGAGCAAAGTATAAAGTAGTTGATCATGAACTTCCAACAAGGCATACTTTATCTGGCCAACAGGAATCTTTTTGCAAGACGCAAAGCTAGAGCCGGAACAGGAAGCTTTGGGCTCGAATGACATTATTGAAAATGACAAAAGGTATCACTGTGAGAGTATTGTCCCAGTATTGTGAAAAGCACAAAAGGCATTCAAAACGTGCTGAAACAGGGGCCTATTCACGAGCAGCGGGCTAGCCAGGTAAATCGGGCTAGGTCATCCTGCCGTAGTATTTTCTATCCCACCTTCACATTGGAATTCTTTAGCCTAGCAGGCTCGATTGGAATGCCTGTGTAAACTTAGAAGCCATTTTTTACAAACTCGTGCTCTTTAGCACATGCGCATTGCTTACCCCTGTTGACCGGGCCAGCTCACCTGCAGAGTTTCGCATGGGAAATTTACGTCTTGGTTAGCCGAGATCTCGGCAGTTTCAGGTGAGAACTCGGTCAAGCGAGCTAGCCCGCTTTATATGTGAAGACAAGTAGCCACCACTAGTCTATATGCAGCTGAAATATCGCGAAGGCGGGCTAGCCCGCTGCTTGCGAACAAGCCCTAGAAGGAGTGATCGATATGCACTAAAATTATGGGTGTAGGGAGTGCCAAACTACTTTCATAATGTAACGCTACAAATTAGAGCGGAAGTTTTATATTTTCACTTTCTGATAAATATACTCAAATAGACAAAGAGCTAGCTTGAATCTTGCATCATTCTTGATTACATGTTTTTTTCATAGGAAAGTATAACCCTATAGCACACTTACAACAATAGAGGGCTATGGCTACCACTGTATGCAAAAATTTTACAATAATATATGATATTTATAAACTGCTTTGCCAAAGGGCTACAATTTAGGGTGTCCTAATAAAGGTTTGGAGTTTCTCTGAGCGACCCCAAATCATCGCCATCATTTCAATTTTTATAAACGGTGGCCCATTCAGCTACGCTGGTTTGCAAGGGGCCGTCTATTTTCAAAATAAAAGCTAAGGGAGCTGTCATTTTTAATGTTAGGTACAGAGGTGGAAGAATTTTTGGGATAAATTGAAATGTTTACGTAACCAATTCATTATATTCAGTAATATGTGATACCCCATTTTCAAATGCTGGAAAACACTCTTTTCTTTTTATAAGAATACCTAATTTTTTTCTGAGCCTCAATATTCTTAAAAATTTTCGGTTTTGAGCCTCAGATTATTCTTAGATTATTCTTAAATTGTTCTTGCTCAACACAAGGTGTAAATTCGCCTTAAGATCAAAGAAACATATTAAATCATTTTTGATGTGTTGATTCACCATAAATTTCAACGAATTTTAAAACATATAGATATATATAGCGTCAGAGTGACAAATGTTTTGTGTTGGGAGGAAACTCTTAATTAAACTTGATTCGATTATCAAAATATTTTAGTTTTGATGAAGGTTGAGCCTGGCAATATTCTTAAATTATTCTTAAATTTTAGCAATTTTGAGCCTCAATATTCTTATAGACTTTATTCTTATTTTAAAAAAAAAGAGTGAATTTCATAACCCAACAATATTGCTATTTGTGTCATTCAATTTGGATCTAACGCTTGAAAGTGCCAGAAGTGCAATCTGGATATGAAAAAAATGAGAGAATCAAAGAAACAAAGAATACTAACTGATTATTTCAAATAACTGTTTACTCATAAATCTTTTATTTTGAAAAGGAAAGCATTTTTATACATGTTTTTTAAAAAAATAAACATTCTGCAGCATTTACATAATATTTATGGTGGGAATGCTTTCAAAATTTTGCCACCCCATCATGAATTGGTAAAAAATTTGGCAGCCCAACAAAACAAGGTTAATAAATTTTCACCCTTCCAAAAATTCTTCCATTGCTGTACCCAGTATTAAAAATGAGCTCCCTAAAACTTTACAAAAAAATGAATGCAAGAAAAAAGTACATATTCTAAAAATTCTACACTAACAGTGTGTAAAACTAGATATATAAAATAACTGTGTCATAGAATATGATTCGATTCCTTCTGACAATTTCCTAAATCTGCTGTATCCTCCATTTGTACTATTCTCTATGAGCTGCTAGCTAATCTTAGTATGCATTCATTCTGTACCATTAAGGTGCTCGACTACCATAAATGCTCGAATAAGCCTCCAATTCTGAATAAGCTCCACTCGAATAGGCTAGAACTAAAAAGTCATTATTGCATATAAGCCCCAACAAATAAGCCCCCATGGAAGGGGCAGACCCAGAAATAGATCAGAGTGTAGTTTTCTTCTATGCTAGGGCGTGGCTTAAATATTTTAGGCGTGGTCATTATTTTTCTGTGAGATTCAGATTCCAGCAAATGCAATGTGAAGGGATGACGTGAATTGCTCACAAGACATTTGATGTTTCATCAAAACACAATGAAATCGATTAAAAGAGTTTCCTATAATGTTGTTTTTCAGATCCACTAGTGGAGGAAAAACTTGGACACACATCACTTTCTGTCAAAGGATGGGAAAAGTAAACAGCAAGAGACCTCAGGTGCCTCAATGAATTAAATTGCGTCAAAATCAAATTGAAGATTCTGACTGTTGCTCAAGCTACAATAGCACTAGTCTGCGTCCGCCCCTGCTCATGGGATTTTATTTGAAGGAAGTACTATTGCGGGGTAATGTCTTATACTTTTTCTATAAGAAAAAATTTTATAAGAAAATGAGGCTCGTATGACCAACATCTCAAGAAAATCTAAAGAAAATCACAAGGCTGAAGTTCTAAAGTCAAGTGTTTTTGTTGGCCAAAAATCGATATTACGTCGCTATTACATTCAAAATATTAAAGAGGGAATTCAAATTCGTCTATGCAAGATTAACAAAGAAAAGGTAACCCATTTTAGGCAGTCTGCTTCAATAATATTCTAGAAAATCATAAGAAAATCTGAAGCTCAATCTAAACTCCCGAAATTTTAGAATGTCTTCATGAATTCCACTGTTATGAATTGAATTGAACAAGTGGCATGGAGCATGCGCATTAAGAAAAAAGAAGAGCTGAATGAGACAAGCGCTTTGAGATGAGAATGGAGCTTTGAGAAGAAGAGAAATACGTGAGAATCAAGAGACTTTTCAAAAAGATAAGAACATTTAATATTGAACATTTGCGCTTCGAGAAAGCATTTTGAGTGGTGAACATTTTGATTATTACTTATTATTTGCTACTGTAATTCGCTTTTTCCTTGAAAAATCGAGAGTTTGCTAAATGATTCCGCTCGTTGAATTTTATGAATACATACATACATACATAGATACATATATATAA